>PVLC010012822.1:0-43258 GCA_004027655.1 Graphiurus murinus
TAAAGTTAACCTATAAAATATAAATCAATAAATTATTGGTTCAGTTGAAGTATTTTTTCAGCCTGTTTCTTGTTTCTGCATTTTTGTGTGTATATTATGATGATAAATTCATGAATATAAAAACTAAGAAGATATAAATGGCAAAAATGTTAGTAGGTAATTTTATTGGTAATCATACATCTTTGTTAGGTACAAGCTGGTAAAGGCAGACATACACACACACCCTTCTCATTTAACCATTCCCCAGTTCCCACCCCACTCCCTCCTCCTTCCTCCTTCTCAAGTTCAGTTTAGTGATTGACTTTGATATGTTTGTGAAAGTACATCATGTGCATTAGGGTGTTAACACCACCATCACATTAGTAGGTAAATTTTAAGAAGTGGCTGGTGTCTTCTTTGCATGTGCATATGATGCATTTACATATTTTTGTATATCTGTACTTGAACCCAGACATTCTACCACTGAGCTAGACCCCCAGCCCTATTTTTTGTTTTTGTTTTGAAACAGGGTTTCACTAGGTTGATGAGAGTCTCACTACTTGCTGAGGCTGTCCTCAAATCTAGGCATGCAACACCACACCTGGTTCATATTTGCACTATTTATCTTTTCTGCTTTTTGCTGCATAGAATTCACCAAGTAAGAGTAATGTATCTCATTTCCCTATCCCTAAAGCAGACATTTCAAAAGTCACAGATACTTCAAAAACAATATGAATTATTTACTCAAAGTTACAAAAAAGTCCTCTCTACTTCATTTAGCATGATAAATCTGCTTTCAATATATTTATATCTTTGGTTTAAAGCAGGGCAGAATTGTGATTTGTTTTGGAAATTAAATTCACTCAACTTATTAAATTACATATATATACATATATATGCATATATATATGTATATATAATGCAGCTCATTCTAATTGTTCTATCTATATTGTATTTAAGGGGATATTTACCTGTTGAACATTTTACATAAGCAAAATGATTCATTTCATTTTCAAGTTACCACAGCAGCACCCTGCCTCTGCAAGTTTAACCTTTCATTTTTTATGTGAAAAAAAAAAACTTTTATATTTATTGCAAGGAAGTTATAATCCTGACATACCTTCAGTAAAATGGCCTAGGTAGCTGAAAATAGGGTCATGATTTTATTTGTTTAAAAAGATGCTGTAGTCTTTTAAGAGGTCTTCACATAAAAATTATTGACCAAAATGCAGCAAAAACAGATACTATAGTTTTCTTTGTCATTGTTTTTTGGCCACCACTAAAGAAATCAAATTTCCCTCAAATCTTGTTATAGTGTGTTAAAAACTAACACTCATAACTTAATTAAACTCATAATTTATGTGTGTGCTCCCAGAACTTACCTGCAAGAATATTTTTATATCATCCTGATTGTATCTCATCGTTCCTGCTCCTGTGCAATTTTTAAATAGTTCACATGACTTCTATTTTTAAACTAACTTAAAAAGAATTTTCAAATTTTAATGAATGATATAATCCAACAATAATCCTAATTTTCATGATTTTGTCAGTTATATACTTATTGATATTTCTACAGTAGAAGACATACAAACTTTTTTTCAAATAATAAGTGCCTCTCTCAAGTTCATTATAGCTAGTTTTCTTGCTATTAGTTTATATATAGCACTTATATGGCAGTTAATCAACCATAAGTAGGCATTTGATTCCTCAGAGATTATACAGTTTCTAGCCTCTTCTCTCTTCTTAATTAAGAAATGAGAATGTTTGACTCTCGAATTTTTAGATGCAGTTTCCTTCTCATCCCATAAATCCAGACTCATGTACAACTATCCATTTGACCTTTCCACTGAAATGTCAAATGAGAAATTTGGTTAACTTGCTACAAATCAAAGTCTTCTCCTGTGCCCCCCACACATTGAATTTTGTCCATTTTAGTAAAGCACACTACCATTTGTCAGGTTGCTCAATCCCCAAACCTTGATGTTATCTTTGAAT
The DNA here is from genome assembly GCA_004027655.1 of Graphiurus murinus. Classification (NCBI taxonomy): domain Eukaryota; kingdom Metazoa; phylum Chordata; class Mammalia; order Rodentia; family Gliridae; genus Graphiurus; species Graphiurus murinus. Next base: position 1,975 of record PVLC010012822.1, read on the forward strand.
CTTAGATCCCTTAGTCCAATGTTTCCATCAAATTCTTCCTATTAAAGTTTTGAAAGAATCCCAGATGTGGAGCAAGCTCCACAATACCTATACCTAACACCTTGGTCTGACCTTTTTGTCCTAACAATCACCACCCTCTGTTCTCCTTCCTAAAACCCCAGCCCCAATAGTCACTTATCCACAAAGCGGACCTTCCCAAACCTGACAAATCCTTTCCCATCCACTTAGCATGAGAGACAATTGTTTACATGCAGACTTTAAGGATCTAAATGGTCTTTTCCATTTCCTTTGCTGCCATTCTTAATGTTGTTCCCTGAGCCCAAGCCATGTGCCCTTTTTAAAAACACAAGAAGTATTCTAGCATCCACTCTACTTTTTAAATACGTGTATTGGTGCCTTTGTAATTATATATCTCAGTGAAGTTCAAAGTCATATGAATAACATGTGCACAGGTCTTGGTGTGTTTTCCTTCAGGTCCTTCCCTGCTACCCACCACTACATGTAACAGTATGTAAGTGAGATAGTGATGCCTTCATACCTGGGAGGAGCATAATTTGAACTGTTTCTGTAAGGGGGGAAGGGGACCCAGGAATCCTGTTGGAGGCCGGAGGAACCGAGTGATAGAGAGGGAGAAAGTTTATTGTTCCTGAGCACAAAGGGAGACAACCAATATTTATAGGTAGGGTAGGGGGCTATCTTGCAAGACCAGATACGGGGCTTCATAGGGTGGGATGAAGGGGAAGAAATTGGAGACGGCCAGGGGTGATAGGCTGGCTGTTTCCTGGGCACAGGAAGACACTGCCAGTTGACCAGCTGATGCCGGAAGAGAAGCCGAAATTGTGCCATGTTGGGGTACTTTATAAGGATTCTGTTCCAACAGTTTCATTCTTTAGTTTTTCCTGTTCCCCTTCCTGCCACCCTCCCCATATTTCTTTCTGCTATTCTACTGATTTCTCTCTTTGAATATCTAAAGTCCCTTTTGGTTCCTATTTTCTCTTTAGTTTCCAAATAATGAGAGTAATACATCTGACCCTTGACTCTCTGAGAATGGATGATTTCATCTATCATAATATTCTCTAGTTCCACCATTTTCCTGCAAATGACATAACTTGTTCTTCTTTATGGATGAGTAAAATTCCCTATCATGCATACATTCCACATTTTTGTTATCCATTCATCTGTTGATGAACACCTAGTTTGGTTACATAATTTGCTTCTGACCCTCTATTTAACTATGCCCTATTTGTGGAACACTTCCCTGTGCTGTGGGCAGCTTTTCAAGCATGCCATTGTGCCCTCATTTTACTTAGATCTCTGCTCAAATGCCACCTCCTAAGAGAAGTTATCCTAGATTGCTTTTTTACAATATTACTTGCTATTCTGTATTTATTTGCCCTGTGTTTCTTATTTTCATATAACTTGTATTTGATTGATCTTTCGTACAGTTAGATTTCTGTTTTATTTATTGTTTTCTCTGACACTGAAGGTACAGCAGATGGGTAGATGTCTTCTTCTTTTTTTTTTTTTTTTCCTTAAACATCCAGAACAATACCTGTCATACAGAGGTGCTCTGAATAAATTGTCCAACACTGAAACTAACAGAAAGGTAAGTTGAATGCAAACTTATTTTTTCTAGCACCTTGAGCAGTGTTCTGTCTCTTACTACACATATTTTTCCCCAAATAGTTGAAATTCTCTTAGAATTGATTTCAGTTTACTGTGCTTCCTGAAAAGATAGTAACAACATTACTAAAAAATCAATTATCATTTAGATTCATTCACTAATTTAATTTGACATTTTGCCCCTTTTTGTCTGGAACCACTTTAGTTGCATATTTCTTCCTATTTTATTTCCCTAAAATACAATATATTGTAAAGCAATATACTGCAGAATAAGCCTTTGAGAAAAGATGGCCTTAAACACACTTTTATTTTGTGGTTAATACTGCCATTATGAAGTAGAGTGATAAAACCTTATTTACCATTGAGTCCTTTTTAAATAATTGATTTGATTATTTATTTGACATAGTAATTTCAAAGCAATTAATGAGATAAAATAACATTTTATTAAGATGTAGTTCCTGAAATGAAAATAATGTATTTGGTTCTCATGGTTGCTTAGGGCATGTGGTGAACACTGGTTATGAAGTGAGTTCCATGAGATCAAAGCCAGCCCTTATTTTCTTGATATGAGAGTAGAATGACACTTGGAACTAAGAATGAGCTCAGTGAATAGAAGTTGGAATCTAAATAAGTTATTCTGTCTGTTCTCCTAACATAATAGTAATATTTTATTATAATTTGTTACTATTATATTATATATTATTAATATTATATTATATATTACTATTATATTATATAATAACATTAGTAATAGCTTGTTAGATAATAGTTATATATTATATAATAGTAATATATAGTAATAATATATAATAGTATATATTATAATAATATAATGTTATACTATTATAATAGTATATATTAATATATACTAACATATTTAATATATGTAATGGTAATATTTTATATAATAGTAATATATAATATACAGTAGTATATGATGGTAATTATATATTATATAATTATACTATATGTAATTAATATATACTATACATAATATGTAGTATTTAAATACTATATATACATACACACTATATATAATGTATATATAGTATATACACTCTCTATATATAGTATATACACACTATATATATATATAGAATATACACACTGTGTGTGTGTATGTGTGTGTCTTACTGGAGATTGAACTCAGGGCCACTCTACTTCTGAGCTACATCCCCAGCCCTATTTTATTTTTTATTTTGAAATAGTATTTCACTAACTTTCTGAGAGCCTCCCTAAATTGCAGAAGTTGGCTTTCAACCTGTGATCCTCCTGTCTCAGTCTCTTAAGTATTGGAATTACAGGTATGCATCCCTATGTCCAGTATAATAATTATTAATAGATGATATTTTAATAAATAATTTCATCATTCTTGTCTTTATCCAACTTCTTTGTACAATCTTTTCAAAGAATATTTTTTTGCTCCCCATCCTTTTCACTATTGGTCTTCCTAATTTCTGTATATTAAACATCTGGGACTATATTAGAAATTACTAGTAAGAAGAAATTTATAATAATATAAGAATAAAATTTTTAAAATACCAAAATGTCAAACATGTTAATTTATTCTCTTTTGTGTGACTCCTACCAATGGTATCACATTAGTCTTGTTTATTTATTGATTGATTGACACTTTTCTGACATCTGCCATGCGTGGGATTGGCATTTCATTTAGTGTTGTAGGAAAACTTCACAACCTAATGTAAAGTTAACGACAGGGCTTCACTAATGGCAAAATGTTTCCTGGTTGGCCTGTCAAGAATCAGATTTCTCTGTCCACTAACAACTATCTATTTGACTTTATAGTATTTTTCCATTTATTGTCTGACAAATGTCACTTGCTTCCCTTCAAATGCACCCAAGTTAATGTGTTTAATATATAGAAATACCCAGAAACATGCATGTATCCCTGAAGTATTATTTATGAAGTGATGCCTGATGATTTAATTTATATAATTTCATTATGTCATACTTCTCATTTAGTTTCTACATTTTTATCTGCAAGAACTATATTTTCCTCAGTTCTCATTTTTGTTCTGTTTCATAATAACTGTCTTTTGCATTTTACATATTATTTTACCTGCTGTAATACACCTTTCCAATTCCTTTACTAAGAAAATAATACTATGTTATCATACATAATTCCATATGGACCTGTGCACATGCTTCTCTAGAGTGTAAACCCAGAAGTATGAATACTGGTCATGAATTAGATTTATATATGATTTCACTAAGTGCTGTCAGATTGATCTGCACTAGTATAATTTCGGTTTCTAGTCCAAAAATTTCTTAACCCATTGCTTGTTTTTTAATTTGTATTAGAGTACTGGAAGTAGACTACTTTATGTTTTATTAGACTACAAAATATATATAGCACTTATGCATCTCACATAGGTGGGCTATAGGTACAATCAATCCTATTATACAACTTGACAAACTAACATCCATGAATATTGAGATCTATTTTCCATCACAGAACTAATAAATAAATCAAAACAGGTTCATTTGTTTCCAAGGATTGTACACTTAACCTCCTTTTCAAGTATTTCTTAATCATATGGATTTCTCCTTCTGTGACTTTCCTATTTGTATCTTTTGGAGCTGATATTCTTCAGTGAACAACAACAACAAAAAAAAAAGGTTATTTTTTTCCCATTGGGATAAACAATAGACAATGACTTGTTCTGGGGAGAAGATCACAGAAAGGGGATTTAATTCTGTCTGGGGTAAATGTTGAGAAGAAGTTTCAGCTACTATGATATTGAGGATATTCAGAGAAAAGTCATGGAAATCACTGGAGGAAAGGATTTCAGGCAGAGACACAAAGGGCCAGCTCTGCAGTCAGGAGCAGGCTCAGAGTATTTCAGCGAGGAGACTTCTGCCAGAACAGAGTGAACAACATTGAAAGATGATAGTGAGGTGGTCAGAAATGAAGATAGGTAGGCAGGGGGTGAGAGAATGACGCCAAATGTAGAGGATACGTGGGTCTCAAAAGAACTTTGTCTTTTACTTTGAATGAGAGACCAACCGTAGAGGGTTTTGAGCAGGATAGTAACATAATCGTAAGCTTTGTTAAAAGGACTACTGCTATATATATGTAATAAATGATATGGAAATGAGGGTGGGCATAAGAGATCAGCTAGGAAGATATCACAAGAGATGATAATGATATGCTATTTCATCATGTTCATAATTTTAATGCAGTATTATGCAGAATTAACTAAAGTGTTATTCATAATTTTCTCATTGATGTTCATCTATTTATTAGTCCTATCCTTTTTATATTATTGTTATTAAAATTATGAGGGCCTCATAATCTGAAGTGGGAAAATATTTCTCACTTTTGATATATATACATTATATATAATGTTTATATTATACATATACATATATACATATATATATATATATGTTTTTATGAGTGTTGACTCCCTTTTATTTAGTTGTCATTTGAGGAACTTCCACACTCATGTTTTATATTCTGCTGGTGAGAACAAGGTCAGCTCATAATCTAAATAAAGCATTCCCAGAAATAAAATTCTTAGTTACCATTATGCCACATAGCAAATACAAATCCCATAATGAGAGTGGTTATAAGCAGCTGCTATTGATATCCTTCAAATGCCATGATTTTCTTTTGCTAGATATCTAGGTGTTCAGCTTTTCATTTGTTGCTGTGTGTTATTAAGGTTCTTTTAATCAATTGCATGGGAAGATTAAGCTAGCCAAATCATGTTTCTAATATTTTTATAGATTTTTATTGGTGCATTGTAATAACACATCTTGATGAAGTTCAGGATGATAGAGGCATATATGCACACAGCACTTGTTTTGCCCTTCCCCAATTCCCACCTTATTCTCTCCCCTCCCCTCCTTTCCCTGCTCAGCACAGTGATTGATTTGTTTATATATGTACATCACGTTTATTGAGGTGTTTCTCTCTTCCCTCCTCCCATCCCACTCAATTATGTCGCCTTCTTCATCCATCTAAGGTTTCTTATCCTTTGCCTGGAGTCCCATTTTCTCCCTTGCTTCTGCATATTAGGGGGAATATCCAACTCTTGACTTTTTGTGACTGACTAATCTCACTTAGCATGATGTTCTCCAGTTCCATCCATTTCCCTGAAAATGACATAACTTTGTTCTTCTTTATGGCTGAGTAAAATTCCATTTTGTACATATCCCATAGTTTTGTAATCCACTCATCTGTTGATGGACATCTCAGCTGGTTCCATAGTGTATCAATTGTAAATTGTGCAGCTATAAACATAGATATGAGCCGGGCGTGGTGGCGCACGCTTGTAATCCCAGCATTCGGGAGGCTGAGACCGGAGGATCCGGGTTCGCGGCCAACCTCAGCTACCTAGTGAGGCACTCTGCAACTTAGCGAGACTTTGGTTTCAAAATAAAGAATAAAAAATAGGGCTGGGGGTGTAGCTCGGAGGTAGAATGCCCCTGAGTTCAATCCCCAGTACCGCAAAAAAATAAAAAAAAGTAAACATAGATATGAATGCATTGCTCTGGTGGTTTGGTTTCCATTCATTTGGGTATACCCAGGAGTGGTATAGCTTATGAGAGGTTCATTCCCATTTTTCTAAGGATCCTCCCTCCACACTGTTTTCCAAAGTGGATGCACCAATTTGCAACCTCAACAACAATGTATTAGAGTTCCAAATTCTCCACATCCTCACCAGCATTTGTTGTTGTTTGTTATTATAATAATTGCCATTCTAATTGTGTTTAGATGAAATCTCAAGGTAATTTTGATTTACATCTCTCTGATTGATAAATATGTTGAGAATTTTTCATATTTTTTTGCCAGTTGAATTTCTTCTTTTGGGAAGTGTCTATTTAGTTCACTTACCCATTTTTGACGGGATTGATATTTTTGGCAGTGACTTTCTTGAATTTTATATAGATTCTCGATATTAGTCCTCCATTAGAAGAGTAGTTGGAAAAAATTTTCTCCCATTCTGTCTGTTCTCTCTTGAGGTTCTTGATAATTTCCTTTGCTGCACAGAAGCTCTTCAGTTTAATGCAAACCGATGTTTTGATCTTCATTTTAATTTCTTGTGCCTTTGGGGTCTTGTTGAGGAAGGTTTTACCCATGCCTATGTGTTGGAGTGTTGGTCCTATGCCCTCTTCAAGCAGCTGCAAGGTGTCTGGTCTAATTTCCAGGCCTTTTATCTATCTTGAATTAATTCTTGTGCAGGGTGAAAATGTAGCATTTATTTCCATTTTTCTGCATATGGATAACCAGTTTTGCCAACACTATTTGTTGCAAAATCAATTTTTTCCAATTATGCTTTTGACCCCTTTGTAAAAAATCTATTGGCAGTAAATGTGTGGATTTGTTTCTGAGTCTTGGATAGACAGAATAAATAATATCAAAATGGCTATTCTTCCAAAAGTGATCTACAGATTCAATGCAATACACATTAAAATATCATGGTCATTATTCACTGATATAGAAAAATCAGACTTTAAATTCATTTGGAACAACAAAAAAAACCCAGAAGCCAGAGTAATTCTCAGCTACAAGAACTATGTAGGAAACTTCACAATACCTGACTTCAAACTATACTACTTATTGTGTGTCTTTCATTTTTTAAGTAATTTTACTTCACACATTGTCAATTTGCATCTCCTCTCTTTTTTTCCCATGATTCTATCAAAGACTTTGGACCATTAGTTGTATTTAGGGACTTTGTTCTTAACATGTTCTACTTTTAACATTATTATTTTGTTCTTTGTTACTTGTGTTTCTGTTGTTGTTGATTGCCTTTGCAATCATTTGATTTTTTTTTATTATCTATCCCTGGGAGCATAAATGATGCTACAAAATATATTCTGGTCTAGGTCTTTAGGGCTTTTGAAAATTATTTCTACATTAAATGAGAAACTACTTTAAGACATCAATTTCAGCTTATGTAATATTGTAAATTACTAATGTAAACTGGTTTGCAACATTTTTATAGTGGAATAAATATGTGATAATTGATATTATAGAACTGAAACAATGCATAAAGTTCTGTGAGGAATTAGTGTAATTACATTAATTTACAGATCCTGATAAGCTATCATACTTTTTAGAACAATACACCTTAGTAATGATTAATATCATTTAAACTAAAAATCATATTTGTCCCTAACAATTTGTTCCAATTTATAAATTTGAAATTTTTTAACTTGAAGTGAAATATCTAAATACACAATCATAGCTTTGTGAGATCCCAAGTTTAAAAATGAACAATGACTACATCACAAATTAAAATAAAACTCTCCAGTAGCCAGCCGAAGAAGTCAGCCCATGAACTCCCCAGCAAATACCTCAAATGATTAGACTTTAATGAATGACTATCAACTTCCTTAGTATTATCACAGCCAACCCTTCATATTCATGGATTCCACATCTGTGGATTCAACAAAGTGTGGATAAAAAAATTTGAAAAAAGTCTGTACTAAATATGTACAGACACATTTTCCTTGGCAATATTCCCTAAACAATGCAGTATAACAACTATTTGCATAGCATTTGCATTGTTTGAGTTATCATAAGTAATCTAGAGATGATTTAAAGTACAATAAATGGAAGAGCATGCTTTGGTTATATACAAATACTACAACAATTTATATAAAAGACTTCAGTATACCATATTTTGCTATCTGTAGTCTTCTGCATGTCAGCAACTTCCAATCAGAGCAAAACTGAAACCTTTCCCTTTTTATTTTTTATTTTTTTTACTGTGAATCTTTTCCATATCACTGTTTGTCTTTGAGTCTGTATCAAATGGAAATGATGGTGGCTGACTTTCCTGCTATATCAAATAGTTTGTTTATTTTAATTTTATGATCTTTACTTACTTCCATATTTGCATGGATCACTTAAAGCTAAAAGAACACATTTACTCAATTTATTTTTGTATATTTATGAAGTGATTCAATATCATTTGTTCTGAGGTTCTTACATCTATATAATTGATTATATGGTAGCTTTACTAATAGAAAGTATAGCATAAGGCTCAATAACACAGCTTATCAATGGATTAATGGTTTATTCATGAACTTTATATTCAAATAAATTAGAGATGCTTATCATAAGTGGCTTAGAAACTTTACTTCATTTAGAATATATGGTTTCATAATTGTTCTACTATTACAACCACTGCTTCTTTGAATATCATGTGCGCTGAGACACGCTGATGATGCACAATAAAGACAGTCCTACCTCCTCAAACACCCAGTAGATGGATAATAACAACTGAAGTCTTGCCTCAGGGCATGACTACATGGGCTATAAAACAGTTGAAAAGCAATGCTGATCTTAAAGAAGAACAAATGCATTCTTGATTTTACAATAGCCTCTGTACTCTATTGGCATTGTGAATGTGAGGTGCATTAGCCAGGTCAACTTCTCTGCTGCCATTTCTTTACTTCCTTTCAGATAAAGCTGATATTCTAGGTTCTTAAAAACACTTGTTCTTTTCTGTTGCATTCACTTGGTAAAATTTAAATTTGTGTTTAACTAGATGTCTTGCAACAAATCATTGTTAAATTAAATCATGAGCTGGGCAGGTGGATAGTGATGACTTCACAGTGATGATAACTCAAATAGTTCCTAAGCCCTCTACTGACATACCAGTTTAAACCCCTTTCTCTCTTCCCAAGATCTTTCCATATCTTTGCCCTATTCACAAAAATCCACACCTTTTTACATAAGATTTTCCTTTGATATCATTTCATATTTCATTAAGCAAATGAAAGAAACCAAACAAATAAATCCCCACATTGACATAATCAAATCTATAAACAAATAATCTTTGTCGTGTCTTCTCCCTTTACAATAGAGGAAGTTATTTTTACTCCTTGCTCTTGGCTTCACAATTTTATCCATATTTTTCTTCATCAAGATTTAGATACCTTTTTATCCCTATTCTACCCTGTATCACAAGCTTCTCATTTCATCATTATCATCTGCATACAAATAAGTGCTTCTAGCCACTAGAATATATCCATTGGTTCTAGGACTAGGTCTTCAACAAATATGAAATTAATTAATTAACAAAGAATAATATTTTTAAATTTGTCAATTTATAAAGACTACACTGGTAAAATTATAGAAGTTTAAAAAACTATATAAAATGTCTGCATTCATTTTCTTATGAAGAAGATTCTGCATCTGATTGTATGAGATGTGATTTAATGAGGCATCAATTCTATCTTGGGATATATACAAGCCTAAGGTTTTATTTTTAAATCTAAAAGCCACAGGAAGGAAAAGTAAAGTGTAAATATAGAATTGTATTATGAAACCAACATAAGTGTTCAGCAGAACATGCGTGGACAAAGAATATGTGGTATATACACACAATGAAATTTTACTCAGTCATAAAGAAAAAAAAATTATGTCGTTGCAAGAAAATAGATGGAATTAGAGAATATTCTGCTAAGTGACATCAGCCAGTCTCAGAAAATCAAGAGTTGTATGTTTTCTCTCAGATGTGGAAACTAAAGAGAAAATAAGAAACAAAAGGGACTTCGGATTTATAAGGAGAGAGAGCAGTAGAATAGAATAGTAGAAAGACTTCAAGGGAGTGAGTTTGGGAGGGGAAAACAGAAAATTGATGAAGGAAACAGTTCAAATAATGCTATATGCATATATAAAGGTATCACTACCAATCTCACTAGCATGGGTGGGAGGAAGGAGTGTGGGGGATCTGAACAGAAATACACTGAGATGCGTGTGCATGTATTTTATATCACTTTAAATCTCACTATGATGTATAATTACAAAGCACAAATAAAAGTATTCAAAGTTATGTATGATTTGAAATTAAAGCAAAAATCCAATTAGCAAGAAGATTTTGTAATCCCAGCATTCGGGAGGCTGAGACCGGAGGATCCGGGTTCACGGCCAGCCTCAGCTACCTAGTGAGGCACTCCGCAACTTAGTGAGACTCGGTTTCAAAATAAAGAATAAAAAATAGAGCTGGTGGTGTAGCTTGGAGGTAGAATGCCCCTGAGTTCAATCCCCAGTACTGCAAAAAAAAAAAATAGAACATAAAGGAATGAAATTTTAATTTGATATTCTTTTTAGGATGTCCAGTCATGATGCATCAGACATTATATATCTTACTACAGGCAACATCATTCAAGTGTAAGAACTCTATCTTTAGCCAATAATGGTTCAAATATCAAAGAACCCAGAGCCATATGTGGAAGCTAGGGAGAAAATGAGAAGTAGGAGGGACTCCAGACAAAGAAAGAGAAACCTTAGATGAGTAAAGAAAGTGACCTAACTGAAGGAGATGAGAGGATGGAAGATGCAAACACCCTAATGCCCATGGTGTACATTCACAAACATTAAAGTCAATCACTAAGCTGAACATGATAAAGAGGGAAGGAGGAGAGAAAGAGGTGAGAATTGGGGAAGGGCTAAATGGGTGATGTGTGCATGTATGCCTCGACTATACTGTACCTCATTAAGATGTATGATTACAATGCACTAATAAATTGAAAAAAAAGAAAGACGATTATTTGCACCTTTTCTTAAAAAGTGTGCAGTAAAATATAATTCTCATCTTCTATAGAGAGCACAAAGAAATAAAACATTTATTTTTAAAAAAACACATCAGTTACTTCCAGGGAACTTGCTTCCTAAAGAATTAAAATAGTCTGCCAAATGTGTGAAAAGAGTGGAAAAAAAAAAAAAACTATCTGCAACAAAATTAAACTCAATGACCTGGTAAGAAATTTAATGTCATTAGTTATTATTAAGGCATTTAAGCTTCTTGAAAAAAATTGACAAGTCAAAAAATATTAAACTAAGATCATAGTTCAATTCATACCTATTGCTCTATTAATGTTCGATCAGTTGGTAATGTCTTGCAAGGTAATTCATTAAACTGAATGATTTTGCTACCGTTGTTTTTTTTTTTTAATCTAATAAACACATCATGTGTTCTCCAATTATCTAAATTCTAATTTTATAGCATTCTGTGAGGGAAGTCCTGTGCTGACTGTTCAAATTATTTGTTTCTTTAAGTAACTTTTAAAAATATTATCAGTTGGTAAATGAAACTGATACTGCTCACTTTAATGGCCTTATTGAAAAATGATACTGCATGCCAGGCATGGTGGCACATGCCTGTCATCTCAGTACTTTGCAGGCTGAGACAGGCAGATCACACATATGAGGACAGCTTCATCAAGTAGTGAGACTCTCAGAATCCTATTGAGACCTTGTTTCAAAATATAAATAAAAAATAGGACTGGGAGTTGTAGCTGGGAGGTAGAATGTCTTTATGTTCAAACACCAATACTCCCCCCCAAAAATGATACTGCTCTTTTCAATGGCCTCACTGAAAATATGACTCTAAAAGTTCATACATTCACAATTGTAAAGAAGAATTAACAGATTCTTATGCTTTATCCAAATTTTCCCTCTTGCCATGTTATTTTAAGATGTATTCAGCATGCCCTTTCCCTCATTCTATAAACAATGTGCCAAAAGATAAGTAAAATAAAATAAAGTTAATAAAGGCCAAATATCCAAGCTTATGGAATTCAAGACCTCTTTTGCAGAGATTATTCATCTCACTTTGTCCTGACATGCTTTTTGATAAAAATTGGGAAAGCTTCTAGGGTGAGAGCACCAAGCCACACAAGCAGATGGGCAAGAATATAGGGAACTTAGAGACCATGTTTGTGACATTTGTTGCTGGAGGTGTGATACATTAATGGAGATGATGAATACTGATCTCTCCAAATCTCTTTCACTCTGGAAATGATTCTTCCTCTTTAGAACTGAATCTACTTGAAAAAACACCTAGGTATTCTGGTCAGATAGTGGACTACTGAGATTAAAGAATCATCTTTTTTCTAGTAGAGACAATATCATAATGAAATTTTTGGTGACTCTTTATCCTCTGCAGCAGGTAGGTGCTACAAAATCTATTCATAAAAGTAATCTTAGATAAAGGCAGAATATTGTTTTCCATAAGGACAAAAAGTTTAGTGAGTTGAGACAAGATTGGATTTTACTTGAACCCTATGATACAAGAGAGCATAAGAAGACAGGGAATTAGGAAGTCAAAATAGTATAATGATACATGCATATTCATATTTATAGCAGCACAATTTACAACAGCCAAATTATGGAACCAGCCTAGGTGTCCATCAACAGATAAATATGTTATAAAACTATTATGGGATATATGTGTATATATATATATATATATGTATATATACATACATACATATATATGGGATATATATATCCCATAATTTTATTATATATATATGTATACACACACACACACACACACACACACACACACATACACACAATAGAATTCTACTCAACCTTATGGAACAAAATTATATCATTTGCAGGAAAATGGATGATTCTGTAGAGCATTAGGTTAAGTGAATTTAGCCAGTCATAGAAAGTGAAGGGTCATATATTTTCTCTCATATGTGGAAGCTAGGGAGAAATCAAGACACAAGAGGGACTCCAGATAAAGGAGGAGAAACCCCAGAGGAAAAATAAAGGGAGTTTAGGGGAAGGAGGTGAGGGGAGGGAGACTTGATGAAGGAAACACTTCAATCGATGCCATGTGCAGATATGAAATTATCAATGCCAATCTCAATATTATGTAAGGAGAGGGTGTAGGTAGGGAGCCAGAGGACAAAGCCAGACAGACTCAAACCCTCCAAATTCCATTCTGTATCTCATACATGATTAGCTAAACTGTTGCTAACAACTGACCAAATACCCTCTAACTTGACAACATTTTTAAATCAGCATATCCCCTTCACCATGCCCCTGAGTATGAGTCAAAACTAACCTTCGGCATAAGTTAGCTCACGACCCTTCCTTATTCCCTTCTATATTAATCAGAGTTCTCCAGAAGGAAAGACTCAAAATATTGTATTCATAATCACAAGAGGGTATTTATTCAATTGACTTATATGGTCAGAGGCTAGATACTTTCACCATGACTACTTGCAGGCTAGAGAACAGGGGAAACCAGTAGCAGCTGCTCAGTCCAAGAAGCTGGAAGACTCAGAACAAAAGGGAACAATGGTATAGCCCTCAAAGGCCTGGATTCTCCCCAAAGAGTTGCTGGTGCAAGTTTGTGTTCAAAGCCCAAAGAATCTGGACTCTAATGTTTGCCATGAGAACATGTCAAGCCACTGGCCACTGGCAGTAGCAAAAGGACACACCCTCTCAGAGCAGAAGCACACCTGAGCATGAGCTTCCTTCTTCTGATTTTTGTTCCATCCAGGTCCACAATTTTTTGGACACTTATCTGTATTCCCAACTCACTTTGTTGATGGTTATGCCAATCATCTCTGGAAAAAAGGTCACAGATACGTCCACAAATATGCTTTATCAATTGTGTAGGCATTTCCCAGTCCAGTCAAGTTGACAATCATAATTAACCACCATATGTCCTAAGAATCGGCTGGCCTCACCCTCACGGCAAACCACTTCCTTATTAACTGTCTAATTAATCCACTCCCTACACTTAATTTTTTCTAGGGTTGTTTGTTTTGTAGAAGATCTCTTCTGTCTAACTCCTGATATATTTGCCAATTTATGGTTAGGGATTGCTCTTCCCTGCCATTGTAGCTCCCTCCTACTACTGCAAAATAGTTCCTTTCCTTTGCTGCTTCAATAATCCTTTAGAATACAGTCTTTTCTCTCTAATCCACATGTGTTTTTAATTGAAAGTTGAAAACGTGTACATTTTTCCTAATATATACCCAGATAGTATGATTTATTTGCTTAATAATGCATCATTCATTTTGTGTGAGTGTTTCTTGGTTATCTCAAAAATGAAAACCATAACACTGTATGATAGAAATCAAAGTGATTTACCTAATCTTTTCTTAGTGTATACATGTGGTATACAATTTGGGCTTGCTGAAGCAGGTCTCATTTGATTTATAAGCATTATATTTTTAAAAAATCAACTTCTTACAGTTCAACTCAACAAAGATCCACAAAAATTTAAAGGATTTTTCTTCAAGTTAAATATAATTAAAATTGACTCATTGGAAATGTTAAACTTGTCTCAAGTAATTTTATTTATTTTCTTTGTGAGAGTCACATACTTCTTTGCTCCATATATTATTTTTTTAAATACTTAAAGATATTGGGTGGTGTGGGGCTTGAGATAATCACTAGTTTCTCTTGCTACAGTCTTTAACTCAGAAACAAAAGGGCCAGGACATACATGACCACGTTTTCTTCACATCCCCAAAAGAATATGCTTGGGCTAGGATTCAACTGGAAACAAATTGGAACATTGTAAAAGTAGGGAAAATTAAGATAAAACAAGCTATCTAAATTAGTATATTTCCTTAGATTTATTTTTAAAAACAAATGATAATATATGTTCAACTAATTACTTTGGGTCAGACAGTAGGTCTATTTGATACTGATAAACCATGAAGTTAATGTTGCTTCTCTTACAATTTTACCTAGTTTGCTCAGTGTTATTATTGATAATTTAAAATATTTGTCAAATAAACCCAGTAATCATCTGCAAGATTTTAATCAAATTTTCTATGATCCTTTCTTGATTCACTATTTCACACTCTCTCTATTTATTCCTGTTGATGTATTTATTGATCCCCCTGTAAGACACTACTTTGTTTAATTGATTCTGTCTCTCCCTTTCAGACTGCAGTCATTTTAAAGAAAAGAATCATGTTTTATTTATGTTTGTGAACCAGCACCTAAAATTGTCTCAGCACAGATAAACAATTGAATTAATGAATAAATAAATGAGGTTAGGTAAAAAAATAAAGTAGAAAACGGGAAATTCACCCAGATGTGGTCATAGAAGGTATCAGAACTCATGGAGCCAACTGTGAGAATAATTGTAATTAATGATGGTGGGAGGCAATAAGAAAATAATTAATAAATGTTGTTAGGTATTATTTTTCTATTTTGAACATGGGTTAATGTGGCGTTACCTTAACCAGTTGGGGCTTGGAGCAAGGCTCAGCCCGCTAAATAAGGGATGTGTGACATTTCTCGCTTTACATTATTTTATTCTGGAAATTTGGGCTTTGCTTCCACATTAAAAAAGATTTTTAAGAGGCTCAGGATGCTGTCATCAAGGAGAACAAAGGCCTAGGCTGGCTCAGAGGTATCCATTAACTCTACAAATACTGGCAGCTGAGTCAAGAGAACTTAGGTTTCTTATCATAAGACAGAAGGAAGCTTTTAGACAAGAAAGCTTGCCAAACTTTCCGCTTACCTAAAAAAACTTATTAACCCGCTACCATTAGCTGCCTGAGCAAATAGGAAAGATTTATCTAATGAATAGTCCCTCTTCGCTTTTAACCTTTACCCCCTGCTCTTCCTTTGCTGTGCCTGCTCTCTACTAAAAGAATAATTCATTTACACTTTTGTATTTTTTCTGCTGCTTCCCTAATCTTAGCACACACTATAGGAAATAGCCTTTCCAGTTAAAGATGTACCCACTTAACTCCAGGAAAAACAAGGCTGTAAAAATTCCTTTTTTGTATACCTTGTTGTATTGAGCATAAATATCACTCATGAGATGAATTAAAACAGATGCGTCTTAACATACATGGTGTGTAAGCATACTCTCACTCGCTCTCGACCTCGTCTCAATCCCCACCTAATGAGGAATCCCCAGGCTCTACTGCTTCTTTGAGGGTTGGCCCCCGGCAGGTTAATGGGGTGTGATTTTCTGTTTGCCATATTTTATTCTGAAGATCTTTCTCTCTTTTTTTTTTTACAGCAGCGTATTATTGTTCATAACATATCTGGTATCTAACTGTATAAATCACCATCCAATGATAAAGCAAAGTTGTTTAAGTGTTTAGGGTAATGGCTGAAAGGAAGACAGAGGGACCATTTCCCACCTTCAACTGCATGGTTAACTCACATCGTGAGCAGCACATATTATTTAATTCCTCCTGCCTCAGTTAGCTCAGGTGTAAAATTGGGTGGAAATCTATAACCGATGGTCCATATGAGTGGTTTGATTAAAGATGTCCAAGCAAATTAAGTGAGATTGAATTTAAAGTACCCTCTGATACAGAAATTAACTCTGACTAAACACTCTGACTAAACACTTCATAAAGCTGTTGAAGTCTCTATAGTTACTTGAAAGTTACTCTATTTCTTTTTAAAGTTTCATGCTATTATAGTAGGATAAAACAAATTTATAATGAGTAATTTTTTTCTACAAAAGATGCTCTGTCTCCATTTTCCTCTAGAAATACTTAGATTCCATGGATTTATATATCACTGCAGATCTTCAAAGATCTTCACTGTGTTCCTTCTTCTTCCCTCCTTCCCCCCCACTCTTCTCTGCCTCCCCTCCTCCCTTCTAATCTCCCCCTTTCTTTGTCCTCATCCCTGACCTCTTTTTCCTGCATTTTCCCTCCCTCTGCCTTCCTTTCCACGATTGTATCTTTTTTTAATGTGTGTGTTACTTACTTGAACCCAAAGCTATTTACCTCTGAGCTATACCTCCAATCCTTTTAATTTTTTTTTTTTTAAACAGCATTTCACTATATTACTGGCATCTCGTTATGTTGCTGTCATGCTGGCCTCAAACCTGCAATTGTCCTGGCTCAGATTCTCACCATTGCATCTTTAACTAGAATGTATTCAATGGGTAGAGGATACATATACTAAAAAATCCTACTTGAATACTTTCATTTTACTGACATAGATATTGAGGTACAAAGTGGGCAAAGTCTTAAAATGTCTTGGTGAATTAGTAAGGAGAACAAAGAACAATTGAACAGCTTGATTTTTTGTATTACTTGTGGATTCCTAAAAAAGATAAGATTTAGATTTATAATTTTGGATTTAGAAAGATTTAGATTTTAGGTTTAGGAAGAGGAGAAATTGGAAAACTTGAAATTTTGCGTGAAACATGTTGTCTCCACCATAACTGGCATCAGAGCAACGACATGAAGATCATTTATGGATTTTAAAGTCTTTTGAAAGCACAAAGTAATATATACTAAGAAAGAAGACAGATACAAAAATGGTTCATCCCATAAGTTTAAAAATTACAGGATAACTTCATGCCATATATGTCTATTTTGCTGAGAAACTAAGACAGCTTTAATTTTAGTAATAAGTAGAAGTTTGGATAAACCTTCATACTTAGATATACCACTTGATGTGGAAATGTGAACCTCTTTCAGTTTCTTTAATTTTCATTAGAAACAAATTCTACTAGAGTGCTGTAGTTGTGAACAGTTCTATGTGTTCATTGAATTGAATTCAAAAGGTAACTGCATGTTTAGATTTAACTTTTTAGAGTATCTCAGCATTTGAAAAGTGTACCTGAACCTAACCAACTTTCTATGCTAATTGTATTAAAGGGCATAGAGCTCTTGAAATAATGATTTTAAATGAGGTTTTTGTTATAATTAGCATTTTTATTATAATGGCTATTTGATTTTTTCCTTTATATTCCTAAACCTCATGCATTAATATGTTTCCTGATGCAGATGAATAGCCATCTGTGTACATTTAATCCCATATATGAATTTCAATGAAATTTCATAGCTAGACTGACATAAATGTAGGGAAATCACAACACGTTATGAGGTCGAGTTCCATAAAGACATTATGTAAGTCTATTGTCCTTCAAAATATCTCTATGTGATATAGGACATAGCAAGGAGTGGTGCTGTGGCTTTAAGAATGTCTGACATTCAAGAAACATGACTAGATTCTACTCTCAGATCTGGGGCAAAAGAGACCAAAATTGATAAGAACATATAAAGCAAAAGAGTAAATAATTTTGGAGCTGGATGGTGGCACACGCTTGTAATCACAGCATTTGGGAGGCTGAGACCAGAGGATCCAGGTTCGTGGCCAGGCATTCCGCAACTTAGTGAGACCCTGTTTCAAAATAAAGAATAAAAAATAGGGCTGGGGGTGTAGCTCGGAGGTAGAATGCCCCTGATTTCAATCCCCAGTACTGCAAAAAAAAAGGGTAAATTTAGAAGTGTCCAGTCAATTTTATAATTTTCCCGACACAGACATTTTACATATTACTTATGGCATAAAAATTTAAACTGGAAAATATTATAGAAATTTAAATTTTATAACTCCTTAGTGAATCTTAATAGACCACTTAGTAACTCCCTTATGATGCCCAGTGGCCTACTATACTGTTTTGAACTACATGACTTCTTTTTAGAGAAAACAATCAGGCACTGTGTCATAGTTACAGGTAGTCATTACCAGTCTACCTAGCTGCACACATTGTTACCTTGAAGTTGCCACCTGGTTCTGAGGTTAAGTAAAACTACATTTAACTAGTTGTCTTCCTGCTACTAATCAGTCTAATTACTAGCACTTTGCAAAGTCCTTGTGCTCACCTCTCTCCATATTTGTGACTATCAATTCTATGGTTTTTGCATGGAGTAAACATCAAAACGTATACTACCAATCCAGGTGTCCATTTGCCATTTTCAATTTCCCATTTGCTTTCTTTACTTTATATCCTATGGATAATTCTACACTAGATTTTATAAACTAGACAACCACATTGAGACACTTTTGGAGGCTCCTCTCCTCTCTCCTTTCAAAAGCTTAACAAGAGTTTGGATTAGTATATCGGAGCTGTCACAAAAGAAGTCTAGACTATGGCTGGCAGCTGAAATCCAGAGATACTCATTTTGAAGATATTTCCCTTTTCAGGAAATTTCAGTTACTTAGTGGTCAATAAAACACCCTTCATACCATAATTACAAATATATAGAAGAATGGAGAATGGCCCTTTCACTGGAAAACCTTTGCTTTTTGAATCAAGCTATTCCTGATCCAAGTATACAACTTAAGAGGACAGGAACTGTGTCTTTTGCTACTACTGTACTTGTAAATTTCTCCAGGAAACCTACTTTGCTGTTTCACCACATGCCTGTTTTCCATGTGGTCCATCTGCTCAAATATATTATTCTAGTAAATGGCACCATTAATTAACACATTTTAAGCCATAAACCAGGAGTTCTTCTCTATTCCTCCCTCTTTTTCAGCTCCACATTACATCACTTATCTCATTCAATCTGCCTCTAAAATATATCTTAAATTAGTCTCCATATCCTCATCTCCAGGCCTCCTCTGTCGACACTATCATCATCTCTAAACCAAATTATTACTGCAGCCTTCTCACCAGTTTTTTGGCCTATGCCCTTGCTCCTTCCAGTATATCCCTCCATGCAGCAAGCAACAAAAGTGATTAGTCTAAACAAACTGGGAAATGTTACTTCTTAGCTTAAAACCAATGACTTCCAGCATGGTCTAGCCAGTATTCATATTTCTTACAAAGATGTGACTTGATCAGAGTATAAATATAAACTCTAGCTTTTTATCTCTAACTTCTAACCTCTTTTCATGCCATTGTAGCTACCACTGAGCATCAGCAATTCTGGGTTTTTTCTTTTTTTTTTTTTTTCTTAGATGGAAGGCTGTACTCATTCCAACTCTAGGACTTCTATGCATACCATCTCCAATAAAGTAGAATTGTTGGCTCCCCAAAAGCTCCCTTCTCCTGGCAATCTCTCTACTACTCATCTATTTTATAGGCAAAATTATTTTAATACTCTAGATTTTAGAATAAATATTCCTTTCCCTCAAAAGACCTTCCCTAATAATTCTAAGTCCCTCCTACTATTCTATTTCAAGACTCTTATGTTTTATTTTTGTCAAATTGCTACCTTTTATTTTTATTTATCATAAGATACATTTTTGTAGTTATTGTTTATCAACTTGTCACTTCTTTCTCTCCTCTTTCACTGGGTTATAGGTAGGCTCCATGTTCCTGAATGCCTTGCTTAGAGTTGACAATTTATAGACATCTGATAAATGTTTGCTAAATTATTGAAAGACTGTTTAATGTCATTTACAGGGGATCATGAATTTACAAATTTTAGTTAAGATTTAAAAGTCAAAGAAAATCAATTTCTGATATATCAAGTAAATATTTTATTAATGTAATTATAGAAATTATTCACAGCTCTAAAAGAGAACATTTTAAAACAATATCAATAACACCAATTAAAATATAAACATTTTCAATCCTTTTGCTGTGTGCTTCAATTAAACATTCATCTTGGTCCAGTTGGTTGTAAGTATTTTTCTGGTGTTGTTTTTGAAGCTGCTTCGAAATATTTCTTGGACAACTTCATGGTTAAAAGAAAAAGAGAACAAACTTGGAGGCTAAAATAATGAGTCCATTATGAGTTTCCTTTTACTGCCCTCTCAAGCCTTCTTCTCTTTTAGAATTTCTTTATTGCTACTCCAGTGAAACTAATATGAAGTCACAAAAATTCAAATTCAAAGAAAAAGTTAGAACTGTGCTATTTCCTATGATTTATGATGGCATGTTTAATAACATCTTTCAGGATATTATGGCAACTGAACTTCTATTCAATTTAAGAGTCTGTTCTCAACTCCTATTCCAAGCAGAAAGTTGCTCCTCTCATGAAGAAGCCTGCAGCATAAAAGACCTCTTCTATTTTCACAATGTGAATATATTACAAAGAAGAAGAAAGCTGATGTCCAGAACACAATAGGCTCAGATTTAAGAAGACAATTATCGCAAAAGGTAAGGAAGGATAGGGAGAGGCCCTTTATGGCACAGTAAGTAATCAGTACAGGCAGTTAATTGTGGTTTTATGGGAGTCAATCTCCTTAGGAGTAAGTGAAGACTGTTAAGATTTGGATCTGGAAGTACCCCAAAGTCTCCTTGTTTGAAGGTCTGTTTTCCAATACAGTAATGCCCAAAGGTGGGGCTTTTAGGAAATGATTGGATCCTGAGGGTTGTATCCTCTTCTGCAGATTAATCCATTTGGTAGATGAATAATTTGAATGGACACCTGGGAAGTGAAATGATGGGCCTACCTGGAGAAAGTGAGTCTCTGGAGGTGTGCCTTTGGGACTATAGCTCGACCTGTTCCCTCCTCCCTCCTTTCCTGCTTCCGTGCGTCAAGCAGCTTTGCTACACCATAGAGCCAGCTGACCATGGACTAAAACCTCTGAAACTATGAGCCAAAATAAACCTTTCCTCCTCTAAAGTGTTCTCACCGGGTATATTGTTAACAATGCTAAAGAGCCTACTAACACAAAGCCTGTGTACTCCAACTTTACTTTGAGCAGATGTAGAGATTGAATCTGTCATAAAAGTAAGGCTATATTCCTTGAAATGATAGCAACACAAGACTGAAAGAATGTGATATACTTGGGATAAGACCAATAGGATAAGAAAATGATGAGAACAATTACTATATGCTTCAAAAGAATCCATTGTTCTATGCTTAGTGCCTAGTACCATGTCTGGTGCAAAGAAAATTCAATAAGTATTTGTTAGGTAGAAAAATTGGTCTGGAAGATTCCTTGTAAGTCACACCTGATTGTCTTCCTGTCCAATATTTCTTCATGGACATACACTCTGAGTATTATAACCTATCTAATATTTGTTGATGAGAGAAAGTTCAAACATCCTCAACTTAATTGTTTCATTATTTAAAGAAAAACTTAGACACATTTATTTACAAGTACTTAGTCTCTGTGGAACACTGTCAAGATTTTGTTTGCAATAATTAATAAAGGATAGTAAACTAAGATTTTCATAGACTACTACCTAGCCCATACTTATTTCATTTAAAAATCTGTATCTTGTGTGGGGCATTGTACTAGAGGACAGTCAACCTTTAGAGAAAATATGTCTGTTCATGATATGTTTCAATATGAACCGGCATCAAACATTTAATATTAAAATAGCAAGCTTGAGATAAAAATTTATTGTAAGCTATACCTAAGTTCTACTGAATTTTACTTCATTTAGTGCTTCTGTTTCCTCCAGAAAACTTAATCTGAATGTTTTATTTAGGATTTGTTTGACTTTAGGAAGATTTCATGGCTTCTTTCATTATTTTTATTAAGATAGACTTCAGAAGATAATAAAATAACATACTTCATAGTATGAATTTTTAAAGCAAACTTTGGCACTGGCTTTTGTGTATTTCTTGGTAATGGACAGTGTTTATTTTATGCTGTAAAAGTCTGCTAAGAAGGCCTAGTGCAGTGGCATACTCCTGTAACCCCAGTACTTGAGAGACCATCACAGGAGAATCTCAGGTTTGAGGACAGCCTCAGAAATGTACTGAGACTTTCAGCAACTTAGTGAAACTCTATTTAAAAATAAAATGAGTTTGGAAGCTCAGAGATAGAGTAACATCGGGTTCAATCCCCAGTAAAACACACACACACACACACAAACACACACACACACACACACACACACACACACACACACACACACACACAATGGGCCCGGAAATAATCTCATCTCTACAAAAAGCATTCCTTTTGATGAGCTTCCAGAGAGTCTAATGTTAATGCTGCACCTTTCATCTAGACACATGTGCTATAACTTCTATAAGGAGAGTTATGCCAGTTTAAAACCAAGATAACTCTGGAGTTGGGGAACCTGAGGATGAGGGTATCCAGGATTGGTTTGGAGGTCAGTGTGAGCAGAGATACAGCTAAGCACTGTACCTGGGGTCTGGAAGGAATGAAAGGAGATCCAGGTGGGAAAGTAGTGACAGGAACAACCTGATCGTTTCAACTTATAGTGGGTTTTGACTGGCTTATCTTTGTTTATTTTATACTTATATTGTGGCATTAGAGTCTCACATCATAATGTAGGTCACAGTGATTGTAGCATTCATGCACACAGCTCTTGATTGGATTTCCTCCAGCTCCCTCCACACACCTCTCATTCCCCATACGAGATATTGAGATTGGCATTGGTATTTTCACATATGTACATAATATATCTATGGAAGTGATTCCTTCATTGATTCTCCCTCTTCTCCGAACCCCACCTTCTTCTAGACCACCTCCTTCACTTCACTGGCATTTCTCCTCCATTTTCTTAAGTCCTTCTGGTATCCTGATTACTCCCAGACTTCCACATATGAGAGAAGACATATGAACCCTCACGTTCTATGACTGGACAAACTCACTTAACATACTGTTCTTGACTGGACAAACTCACTTAACATACTGTTCTCCAGGTTCATCCGTTTTTCTGCAAATGACATACTTTTGTTCTTATTTATTACTGGGTACAATTTCATTGTACCTATATCCCATAATTTTCTAATCCATTCATCTGCTGATGGACACCTAGGTTCATTCCATAATTTGGCTACTGTGAATTGTGCTGCTATAAACATGGATATGCATATATTACTATAATATTTTGATTTCAGTCCCTCTGGAAAGATACCCAGGAATGGTATAGCTGGATCATATAGTGGATCCATTCCCAATTTTCTGAGGAATTTCCATGCTGATCTCCATAGCAGTTATATTAATTTGCTTGATCAAAAGTGTAGAAGAGTTCCTATTTCACCCCATCCACACCAGCATTTATTGTTGTTTGAATTCTTGATGATTGTCATTCTAAATAGGATTAGGTGGAATCTCAGTGTAGTTTTTATTTGCATCTTCCTGATTACTAATGGTATTGAATATTTCTTCATGTTTTTATTTGCCATCTATATTTTTTATTTTTCAAAGTCTCTAGTTAGATCAATTGCCTATTTCTTTATTGTGTTATTTGTTTTTTTGTTTTCTTTTAGTGTTAAGTCATTTATGTACTTTTTGTATTCTAGATATTAATCCTCTATCAGAAGAATAGCTGGCAAAGATCTTCTCCCATTCTGTAGCAATATGTTTTCTAAACCATATCAAGAAAACTGTACACCACAACCAAGTCAATTTCATTACAGAGATTCAAGGCTGGTTCAACAGGTGCAAATCAATGCATATTATTCACCGCATAAATAGACAAAAACCACATGACCACCTCAATAGATGCTGAAAAGGCATTTGACAAGATCCCATTCATGTTTTAACCCAATCATGTTAAAAACACTGCAGAAAAAAATAAGAATAGAAGGAACTTACCTCAACATTGTTAAGGTAATGTATAATAAACCCCAAGCCACTATAATACCGAATGGTGAAAAAGTAGAAATTCCCTTTAAAATAAGGAACAAGACAAGGATACCTATGATCACAACTCCTTTTCAACATAGTACTCCTGACTCCTGTCAGAGCAATAAAGCAAGAGAAGGATATCAAAGGAATACAAACAGGAAAAATAAGAACTGAAATTATCTCTATATTTGCAGATGATATTATCCTATATTTAGGAGACCCAAAAAACTCAGCCAAAATATGCAGGCAACATGCTCATCTTGCAAACATTTTCCACAGAACACAAGAGAATATCCCATAATCTTATGACCTGTATGCCTTTCAAAATCATACCTTCCACCTGTGAGGGAAAGGTGACTCATATCAGACAGGGCCAGTCAGACATCCAAGCGTCCAGTTGCAAGTAGGCCTTCTGCCCCAGGCTCCATGGCTCCAGGGACACAACCCATGGCTTCTGCACACACCAGGGCACCTCCTAGACATCTTGCCACTCTGGAGCAAAGAGTTTAGGTGCAATGAGTCAGAGGGCTTCTCCCCTCACCTCTGGTTACACCCAGGATTCTTTCCTGTCATTTTCAAAGTGTGGGGCTTTCCTCCTATTACGTTAGGAGTCTTCTGAGCTTTCTATCATCTTTAAAGTATGGGGCATTCCTGCTGTTACCTTACCTAAGGGGTCCTGCCCAGTGCAGCGAGGATACTCATTTAAAAGTTGCACTGCCATGGACACTTGTGTCTGCCACCTCTTCCATTGAGGGCCAAGGTCTTCAGTTACTCTTTCAGGAATTCTTTAAGGTTTTCAATCATTCCAGCTACTTGGGGCCAGACTTGTACTACAACATCAGCAGCACCATTACTGGGGGTCTGTAAGATCTATGTCCTGGAATATGATTATAAGAGCTCCTTTCCAGAGGCCCCATTTCCTCAGGTTCTTCCACATACCCTTGCCCCACAATGGGCATTGCCCAACCAACCAGTTGTGTGGTGCCCATTAGGGCTGCCACAAGGTTAGCCCGCAGTAGACTTCCCAGATGTCTGTACAGACATGGAAGGATCCAGTCTCGTTCATGAGAACTAACTGGACTGCCAAGAGATTGTCCCATTGGCTGGAGCATCCATCACTGGCCTCATATCAAAACATTTTTATGGAGGGCTATAAAGCCACAGCTGTCCATGTGGGCAGATGCCCATGTGGGCGGATGTCTATGACAAGAGCCATCAGTATAGGGGGTCTCCCTTTCTCATAGGGACTTGGGGTGTCTCCTATTTCTGTGGGGTGTGAGGGGGCTACCACTAGGAACTGCACTGGCCCCAGCAGAGTATGTAGCTATTCAAAGGGCTACTAGACAACTGTACTCATTGCTCTAAGTATGCACTTTGTCAGAGTGGGCATTTGAGCTATCCTTGTCTGGGGTCCTGAGTCCAGGACCTCAGCCAGCCTTCAATAGGTAGTGGTCTGCATCATGATTGACCCAGCACATGTAATGGGTTCACAAGCTAAGAGGACACCATATACGGCCACTAACTGTTTTTCAGCTAGAGTACTGTACCTTTGCTCATTTCCAGTAACTGCATTTTTATGCAGACATAATTAATTAATATACTCTAACACGGTGGTTGCAACTGGAGTTTTAAGACTGATAATAAGAAAGATATGAATAAGAATGAATTGTCTAAAATATTCACTACCTTTTGAAAGATCAATCTTTGCCAGTGCAAATTCAATACTTAATTTTTATTTCACACAAACGGCTCCTCTGTGTTCTTTTTCAACCATACTCTCTGCATAACATCTGCATTGTATGGTGTCTATAAGTGGCATGCATGATTCTCCTTATGAGTTTCTGAAGAATCAGCAATAGATAGCAGAATTTCAAATTCTGAAATAAATTATTTAAACCCCAAAGAAATTTTGCTAGACAAGTATAT
Organism: Graphiurus murinus; assembly: GCA_004027655.1. NCBI lineage: Eukaryota > Metazoa > Chordata > Mammalia > Rodentia > Gliridae > Graphiurus > Graphiurus murinus. The sequence goes on from PVLC010012822.1 coordinate 28,556, forward strand.
AACCACACACAGGGTCTAAGAAGGTTGAGTTGTCTGAAAGTAGCACATTATTATTGAATAAAGCTTATTGAAACAGAGAAATCATCTAAGGTAGTACAATTGCCTAGGCTATCTTGTAGAAAATGATTTTGTGGTCACATAAAACAATGCTTTTCAGGAGTCACTTGATAAATACTATTTTCTCCTTTTTCTCTTCTAGCAGCCTTTTCCTGAACCAAGTTATTCTTTAGAGGAAAGTATATGTGTAGTTCTTACACTACAATAAAATACAACGAAAGAAAAAAAGATTTGTCCTTTGAAATTGCATAATCCGCTGTATTAGCATTTAATTAATAATTTACCTGGAGTCACATTGGGATTCTATTATTTGCAAAGAAAAGCTTCATTTTATACCAATTCTCCCAAAATGCTTAGTTACACAGAAGTTGAAGGCATTATATTCTATGTCCAGTGATAAAAAGACTTCACATTTGTCATTAAAATATAAGCAAGCAAAATTAACATAATTTTCAAAGCCAATTGTGGGGAAAGATGTGTGGTATTGGAACTTGATTATGGAGAAAATTTTTAGTTAAAGAATTTCATAAGTTGGCCAAAACTCACTGTATTTCAGATAATGTTTGTATTAACAGTCAGAGCTTCCCTCTATAAAGATTAAACAAAATAATTATTTTTTTTTCTAGAAAATGACCAACTAAGCTAAGCACACTTAGCAATCCCAGTACTTAGGAAGCTGAGACAAGAAGATCATACATTCCAGGACAGCCTTGACAATGAAGTAAGACTCTCAGCAATCTAGTCAGACCCTATTTCAAAATTAAATTAAATTAAATTAAATTAAAAAGACTATAAGACTTTTGGGGGTATAGCTCAGAGATAGAATGCCCCTAGATTGAATTCTCAATATCGCACACAAGAAAAAAAAAAAAAAAAGACCAACTTAAGTAACTTTCAGTATTCATTTGGTACCATCATTATACTATGGAAAAAGACATTGCAGAAGATGAAATGTTATGAAATACTATGCTGCCATCCTTCTTTTAACAAATGCTTATTGAATGATAATAGTGTATCAGAATCTATTTTATGTTTTGGGAATTTAAACAGGAGTAAGAAAAACATACACCAAAGGAAGTGAAAAAACCCATGTACTTGTCAGTTGGGAAGAGGGTTGTGAGGTTTTATTTAAACAGCCTGATTTGGAGTAAGTGAGGTAGGTGCCATTTAGACAACTGTAGAGAGTGCTCAACACAAAGAGAAACCAGTGTAGCATGCTCAGGTGGAGATATGTGTCATCTTTGAGAACTAGCAAAGAGCCTTCAGAGCTGAACAGCATGTACAGTTAATGAACTATATATGATTTAATAAACCATGCCAAAGTCTTTGGCTTTTACTCTATGTGAGAGGGCAGATTATTGGAATCCTTTAAGGAGAGCAGTAAATACTGAATGTATGAAAAAAAAAGTTTGTACTGATTTGTATTTTTGTATGTGCTAAGAACAACAACAACAACAAAAAGGAAGCAGGATAGGAGGTTATCAAATAGTCTCCCATCTGGCACAGAATGGTAACTTGGACTAGTGAGTTAGCAGTGAAGGAGGTGAGAAAGTGGGTGAATTGAAGAGTTTATTGAAGGTAAAGTCAACAGGGGGGGTGTGGTGGTGCATTCCTGTAATCCCAGTACTTAAGAGGCTGAGACAGGAGGATTGTAGGTTTAAAGCCAGCCTCAGAAACTTAGCAAGGCCCTCAGCAACTTAGTGAGATGTTGTTTCAATTAAAATAAAATAAAAGACTGGGGGTATATATCAAAGGTAGAATGTCCCTGGATTCAACCCCCAGTATCAAAGAAAAAAAAGTTAACAGGGTTTCCTGAAAATGCAGATATGTAAGAGAACAGACAAGAATGCTTTCAAAGTATAGGCCTGAGCAAATGAAAATCTTGGGTTCTCAAGTATTAAAACGAAGAAGTTGGGAAAGGAGATTTGGGGAGAAAAACCAAGGAATTGGATTTGGAAATAATATATATGTGAAGTAGTATTCACTATGCTAATCAAGATACCAACTAGACAGATGCAGATACAATCCTAAATTTCAGGAAAAATAGTTACCCTATTAAGTAATATGCATTTTGTAGTTATCAATATATAGATAGGATATTAGTCAGCTTTATAGCATGGTGACAAGGTACCTGAAATGGTCAACCTAAAAGGAATAAAGGTTAATTTTGGCTCACGATTTCAGAGGTTTCAGCAGTTTTCATGGTCACTTGGCCCTGTGACTTTGAGCCTGTTGTGGCCTAGTATATATACATCCCGGTGTACAGTGGAACATGTGGCAGAGAAAGCCTATTTACCTCATGGTGGCCAGAAAGAAAAGAGGGGAAGTGAGGGGTCTGGTCCCAGTATTCTCTTTAAAGGCATGCCTCACAGTGACCTAATTTCCTAAAGGTTCCACCACCTCTCAATAGAACCACAGACTGAGGACAAAACCTTGAAAATATAGGATTTGGGGAGATATACAAAGTTCAAAATATAGCAGATGGTATTTAAGTTTGGAGACTGGCTGAGTCACCTAAGGAATGAGTATAAATAGAGAAAAGAAAACATTCAAAACCTGAGCCCTGGGGTCATTCTGACATTTAGAGTTTAGGAAAGTAAGATGGTAATAAGCAATAAGAGAGAAGAAGAACTAGAGAGAGTGCCATCTCCAGGGCTGCCTGTACAGTCAGGCAGGTAGAGTCTAATGAAAATGTGCCTTCCTGCAAGGTAAAGAGAGGCTGAAATCTAACACTGCCGGGGTCCAGCCCTCTTGGCAACAGGGTTGGGGGTCCCTCAATTGGTGTGGAATGAGATGAGGTCGTGAGAATACACTCACACCTATGCAGTGAAGAAGCACATCTGTCTTACTTTCCTTGGTGGAGGATGCAGGCAAATTTTTGCAAGTGCTGCTGCTCTCTTACTGAAAATCTTAGCCTGATACTTGTAGGAAGAAATACAATAGACAGTCTCTCTTTCATAAAGTCATAAGATATTTTGTGTCACAAGATATTCTGTGTAAGTCCAGTAGAAATGAGATAGTATTTCAATCTATAAACCTCTTTATTCTAAGTCTCCTTGTCCTAAATCTTCTTGTCCTTTATACAGAATAATTTGTACTCAGATATTTTTTAAAAAAATCAAGAACACAGTTTACCAGACCAAGAGGCTGCTTCCTTATCTTGAGAACATATTCCGGAAGAACATCATGCTGCTGTAGAAAAGGCTTGCTTTCTCTTGTACTTGGTTTGCCAAATACCAACAACATAGTATCCACCTCATTTACTTCTCAGATAGAGCCTATCCTCCAGGCTGGATCTGTCTCTCCACAGACTTGTTTTTCTAAAGGTTAATCACAACCAATTAAGTTTACAACATGTATATAAAAATTATTTTCCATTAGTTAAAATCTTTACAATTTTGTTTAGCCCATCCAAGCAGTGTTCTGTCTTATCTAGGTAGTTACCAGGTTTCAGGGAGACCAGATAGTGGCAATTTAGATAAACTAGCAAAGCCTGCTTCTAGGCTAAAGCTTGTTGTGTTAAGGCTCTGCTCTTTTACAGCTAAGAGATCAGTATCTGTCAGGCTGCATGTATCTAAGAAGTTTTTCTTTACAATTAACAAAAACCAAAACCCAAAGCACCCCAAATTTCCAGAATATAATAATACAAAGTGGGATATTCCACAAATTCTGAATTCCTTCTTTTTGGAATCATCTGCCTTGCAGGAATCCAGCAGACCAATCCTTGCTCAAGTTCCAGCTATTAAGGTGCTGCAGCGTAACACTTGTTCTACCAAGATATAAGTTCTTAAGGCTACATCTGCCTTATGATTTTACTAATTCAAACATGCATCACTAAATTTAGGTAAAGAAAGTATTTCAAGAATAATTTAGTATCATTATCGAATGTTGTAGATTGTTATTAAGGTAACGGTTATCAATTGACCATTGCTACGGTTAGACATAGAATGTTCCCTGGAGAGCTTATGTATTAAGTTCAAGGTTGGTGTAATTAAGGCATGAGAGTTATGATCTCATTAGTGTGTAAATCTGTTGCAGATTTACTAGGTGGTAACCTAAGCATGTGGGGTGAGCTAGAAATGATGGGCCCCTGGGAGTGTGGCCTTAGCAGCTGTGCTTTTGTCTTTCAATTCTCTTGCTTGCTTTCTTGCTTATGGTCTCCACGATGTGAGAGCAGAGCCCTTGCTCTCTCCCTCTCTCTGTTTCCTGATGCCATGCTCTGAGCTCTAGAGACCTCAGCCTCACACGGAATGAACCCCACATCTCCCCAAACTGCAAGCAAATACATCTTTCTTCCTCTGAATTGGGTGGTCAGTGGCTTTGGGTTACGCCAGTGAGAATTATGACTGAGACAGGAAACTATGGACATTATCTTTTGAGTACTTTTACTTTATCAGAGGATTAGAAAGCAAGAGTCATGAGCTTAGTAAAAGGAGATAGGAGTTTATGGATGTTTTATTAGAGAAGAAATGTAAAAATATTTTCCTAGGAAAGTGGAAAGTGAATGCAATAGGCATATGGCATATTTATGGGCCCACCAAAAGTTACTGTCTATAAGTGTAAAACAATTCATGTGCCTTGGTTTAGACACCGGGTAGATAGATTTGGATATATCCAATTGAATATAATAGAGGATGAATGTAATAGAGTGAATGAAATAATGCACCCTTGAATCTAAGCAGCTACACGGAGGGGAAAGTGAATAAGAACTGGAGGAGGCACAAGGAGAAGACTGTGGATCTCAGTCATCAAAGGAAAAACTTTCTGGAGTTAAAGTATTAGAATTATCAACACCTGGAGTTTAGGTGACCAATGGGGAGAGACCTGAATGCTAGGAACTGAGATTAACGTGGTGCAGTTCTTGATAGTTTTAATTCTGGGCTAATTAGATTGACATGGGCCTAGAATTCATATTTAGGATTCACCAAGAAACTTTAACAGAGTCATAGAAGGTAAAATTTGCAAAGTGCCACAAGATGAAAAACCAGGCCATAAAGTTGTCTATGAGATTAAGATACAAGGAAATTTAGGGCAGGCAATCAAGTGGTTGGAGAAAAAACTGGTAAGAAAGGATGAAGCTGAGCATGGTAGTACATGCTTTTAATCCCAGTACTTGGGAAGCTGATACAGGATGATCATAGATTTGAGGCCAGCCTCAGCAATTAAGGGAGACTCTCAGCAACCTAGCGAGCTCTTCTCTCAAAATAAAATATGAAAAAAGGGCTGATCATGTAACTCAGAGGTATAATGCCCAAAATGCAGCAGGCCAGCTGTTGCCTCAATTTCTTTTTCTGCCGATCGACTGGGAGCTGAAAACAAGACAAAAACAATATGGCATCATACCACACACGCACACAGACACACACCTTGCAAGGGGAACAAATGTTCAACTTTATTGAGCAACCTTTGTGATATAAATACTGAGGGCTGACCTTGAGTGCCCTCACAGACCCCAAAACTCAGATGGCGCAGCATCAATCAGGTTTTGGAGAAACATTTGTTATTCACATCTTATCTAATGGGGGAAAACAAAGGCATGGGTCATGAACCTTGAAGCACTTGATTTTAGGGAAGTTACAAGTTTACTACCCTCAGGGTTGAACAACAGGCACTTACGGGAACTGGCTGAATTTTAATTGCCCAAAGTAGCCATCTTAGCTCCTCATGTCTTTTTGCTTTTTATATAAGTCTTTTTGCTTCCCACAAACTGGGTTCAATCCCTAGTAACACACACACATACACAATAAGTAATAAAATAAAATAAATAACATGATAAAAAGGAGGGGGCTGATAGAGATAGAAAAGTAAGTCTCAGAGAAAGAGAACTAAGCACAGAGCTATCACAGTGGCTGAGTGTGGTGTTCTGGTCTGGATCTCAAGTCAGCGCTCTCAAATACATAATACAAAACTAAACTGGAAGTAGAGGTCATTAAAGCATTAAATGCAAGGAAATCGTATGTCATTTTAAAAATATCCATTGAGTATATATGAATTTATAAACAAAGGAGAAACTTTCAGAGAAATTGCAACAAAATAAAAAAGCACCCACAATTTGTTTTATAGTTGTGATATTGATTAACAGAATGCATAACAAAAAATATTAACAGACATGAACATTGCTCAAGGCAATACACTTTTGTTTTATGTCTTCACTAGCAATAATTTGTATTTGTTCATAAAGGGAAAAACCATAAATCATATATGCTGGAGCCTTTGTCAGAATGATGTGTGTGCTATCCTACCTTCTTAAATCTCACATAAACCTTACCCCAGCATGTGCAGCTGCTAAATCATTATCCTCGGCATGAGTAATTGCTGCAGATGTTCATGCTGATTGATGGGGAGCAGCTATATTTATGGTGGTTTCAGCATGGCAACTACACCATTACGACTGCTTATAGTCCAGTGGGCTCTATGTCATGAGGTTTAAACGTAGCACACATAGTTCACTGCCGTTGTTTGCTATGTTAGACCTGCGGGATTTCTTTCCAATTCCCATCTTTTCCAACTATTGACCAGATCTTATCCTCACTCCCCAGGAGACATTTTTTATAGGAGGGATATTTGCATATTACTTTTGTGTGTGTGTTTGGGGGGGCACTAGGGATTGAACCCTGAAGTGCTTTATCTTTGAGCTATACCCCCAGCCCTCTTGTATTTTTTATTTTAAAAGTTGCAGAGGGACTCACTAAGTTGCTGAGGCTGGTTGTGAACTGAAATTCTCCTGTCTCAGCTTCCTAAGTACTGGGATTATAGATGTGTGCTGCTGGGTTTAGTTGCACATCACTTTTAAGTATATCAAATGTTGCAGGTAAATTTTTCTTTCTCTTAACCTCAAGTTCAAATACAACACCAACAAAATGATCATCAATAAGTAGTGATTCTTTGGGAGTCTACTCCTTGATATTTCCATTTGAGGACATTTTGTGCTTGGTTCTTGCATTTTTTTATATTGTTTGACCAGGATAAGCCTTTAGAAAAAGGTTGAAGTGGTAAATTAATTAAGGAGGCAACATAAAGTGTTCTGTTGTGTTTTTGTTACTTTATTTACTTAAATCCTTTGGAATCATTCTTCATTGTATACTCTTCTGATGTGTTGGCTAGTATAATACTTGGCATCAACATATCTAGTGGGTACTTGCTAAACACCTACCAAATGGCAAAACTCTGAGGTTGATTTTAAGAGATCTAATAGAATAAAGAAATATAAAAGCTCTCCTTTCTGTTTTTTTTTTTTTTTCACCAATATAGCAATATCCCCTAACTCAGTGATCTTGACTAGTTTTTTTTTTTTTTCATTATCAGTCATCTAAGGTGAAAAATTAAATACTGAAGGATGAGATTTTTCTCAGATGAGGCTGAACCACACACCATATAATTCTGTAAGACTTTTTTTTCTCTCATTCCCTCAAGAATCAGTTTGACTCCTTTGGGGATATTGCTCCAATTAAGTAAACTCACATGGGTCATTAGCAACTAAAATTTATGTTTATTAACTTTCAATGATAAGTTCTTCAACTGGATAACATTATTTTTAGGATGGTAATATAGATACTATAAAGATGATTATTGGTCACATACCATGTCCCATGCTAATCACAGACCATATGTATCTTCAGAGGGAGAATCAGAGTCCTGTTTCTAAAGAGGGAGACATTGTGACTACACAGAGCAAATCAGGGCAAGACGAAATGGGAATTAGTTTAATGATACAAACACCAGTGTAGGAGCCACCGGATGGCTCTTCTATTGTGATCTGTGTGCCTTGAACCAGTCTGTTAATCTTTGGAGTCTCATTTTGTTACTGAGTAATGATCCTACCTTCTTTCCCAGAGAAAGAATCCACAAGTGGAAAACTCAAATAGGGGAATAGAAGTGATTTATTTAGAGATGTGGGGACCTGGTGTAAAAAAGAGCCGTGATAAAAGAAATGGAGGGAGTTTATGACACAAAGGAAAATGTCAGGAAGGGCCTCTTTCTGTAGTGAAAAACTGGCATGGGCTCTTCATTTGGAAAGACTAGTATTCTTTCTGGACACCTCCTTCCTCATGCATATTTATTTGGGGTGGTTGATTGTCTTTTTCAGAGAGCTTAGCTTTCCAATATTCCAGCAGTTTTCCAAATGCAGCAATTTCCATTCCAAAGGGCCTGCTTAACTTTTTCCTTTGGGACCAGGTCCAGATCTCAACCCTGCCCAATTGCTTCTCTATCTATCTACTTAACACTTTTCTCATCTCTACAGTGAGAATGACTAATGAATAGCAAGTTTAAATTTAAAGCAGAAAAACGATTTTATATAATTATTTATTATCATTATATGTCAATTATATAGAAACATCAATTATCATTATATATATATAATTATCATTTTATATATATAAATTTGAAAACTGCCAGGCACTGTGAAAGCATATAGGGTCATATCAAGCAGAAATAGTCTAGTTATAGAGCAAGGGGAGGAGTGGCCTGAGAAAGAATTGTAGGAGCAGTAGAACTTAGATAAGAGAAGCAGGGAGGCATCCATCAACAGAGGAATGGATCACAAAACTGTTGTATGTATACACAAGGAGATTTTACTCAGCTATAAAGAAAAACAAAATTATGTTACTTGCAGGAAAATGGATGGAACTAGAAAATATTACATTAAATGAAATTAGCCAGTCTCAGAAAACAAAAAGTTGTCATGTTTTCTCTCATATGTGGAAGCTAGAGAGAAATTGGGTAACAAAACAGACTTCTGAGAAAGGAACAGAGACTCTAATGGAGTGATGGTGAGAGTTAAGGGAAGGAAGAGGTGGGAAAGAGACTTGATGAAGGCAACAGTTCAGATAATGGTATGTGCATACATGAATTCATCAATAACAATCCCAATGGTATGCATGGAAAAGGAGAGGGAGGGGTAGGATCCAAAGGGAAACACACCCATGCTGTGTGCACGAATGTTCACATCACTCTGAACGTCATTATGATGTATAATTACAATGAACAAATAAAAGTATATTTTAAGAAAAGAAGAACATAGGCTGCCATGTCCCTGCTCTTAAGCAGAGCTGGAAAGCATGGAAGAAAAGTATTTGTCTCCATGCATCTGGGAGGGGACAGGGGTCTGAAGGAAATTCTAGACACATTCAGCTTGAAACATCCTGTGAAGAAGGCAACCTAGAAGGAACTGGACTCATCTCTACTCCATAGTAGAGGGACCTAGCAAGTGAGAGCGTCATACTGAGATAGTCTCAGGAATATCTAAAATGACACAAACATGGAAGAAACAGTCTAGCTCAATAGTGTTTTAATGGAACATGATGTAAAAAGACATTGGGTTTCATAGTGTTAATCAGGAAGCTAGGGAAATAGGAGTGAATTCAGCCCCATGTATTGTTGTGTTGACAACAAGATTTGTAGCAAGAGCAGCAGCTGCTTTAGTCTATGAGGATCCCTCTAGGGCACCAGGCTTTAGCTGAAATCCCAGTGAGCACTTCCAACCCTGCAGTCTCATCAGTTAGTCCAAATCTGATCCTGAGAGCTTGGCCCATTGCCGTTGATCAAGCCACCATCTCTTGGCAGCCGTCCCCTGGCTTTGTTGCCTATTGGGCTCCTTCCTGTGTTATTTACTTTCTCTGTCATGGGCTTGGTGTACTGGCATGCTTACTGTTCAACATAATCCCTGGATTTGATGCCCTTGCCTCAAATGAGTGTATCTATAAATTTGGCTGACAGCACTTCCAGTTTAGAGATTAAGAGTCTATGAAAGAGGAGGAGACAGGTAATTGTCATCACTGGGTAGCAAATGAGCACTTTTAGGCAAAGCTAACAGTTCCTTTGGCACTGTGTGAAGGTACTGAGAAAAGTTGGCCAGGTAATAATGCAAGTCACTGCACCTGAGTAGTTAAAAATGTGATGGCTTGTGAAATGCTTCATGTTTCATTTTTTTGTATGTGTAGCCCTTGTTTGCTTATGACTTTATAATTAAGAAGCAAGCACTTGCTTGTTTATAACTTTATACTCCAAGAAAAAAAAAAGTAGGGGCTGTTGATGGATCTAGGCACTTACTTAAGTCTCTCAAAGCTATGACTTCAGGATAATTGAAATGGAAAAAAAACACTTTGGGCATAATAATTGCGGAAACTAATACAATTAACTCACAGTTGGAACTGCTGAGTTATATAGAGGTTAAAAGCAGGAGTCAGGGTCAGATTCTTCTTATGATTGTTGTTTTGTGGGGATTGAACCCAGGAGCATTCTACCTCTGAACTATACTTCCAGTCCTTTTATTATTATTATTTTATATTTTTAAATAGAGTCTTGCTAGGTTGCTGAGAGTCTCATTAAATTGTCAAGGCTGGCCTTCAACATGTGAGCCTCCTGTCTCAGCCTCCCAAGTACTGGGATTACAGGTATGCCCCACCATGCTCTGCTAGGGGTCAGATTTCTTAGGTTTAAATTCTAGCCTGTAGATATTAACTGACTGAATTTGCTCAATTAATACAGCTTTATACACCTCCATTTCTTCACCTATAAAATGAAGGTGCCTACCTCAGCATAATCTGAATACTGTGTTATATTTATTTTATTTTATTTATTTATTTATTTTTTGCTGTGCTAGGGATTGAACTCAGGGGCATTCTACTCCAAGCTATACCCCCAGCCCTATATTTTATTCTTTATTTTGAAGCAGGGTCTCATTAAGTTGCAGAGTGCCTCACTAGGTAGCTGAGGCTGGCCGCGAACCCAGATCCTCCGGTTTCAGCCTCCCAAATGCTGGGATTACAAGCGTGCGCCACCACGCCTGGCTTGTGTTGTATTTATTAAATAGGGTTGTTATGAGGATATAAGTGGTTCACCCATCAAAAAAAAACTGTTGGGAGAATGCCTAGGTGAGAATTAGTGCTAATTATTCTTAATATTAACAAATTATCTATTCAGTGACTATATCAACTACAGTCAAGGTATATCATTTTAAAAATAGGCACCAGTAGTCCTCCAGCAAGATCCTGGGAATGTGTTTCACTAAGATGTATTATTATAAAATATTGCCAAACAGGAATTTAATATCATCCATGGCCCACCAGAGAAGACAAGTGGAAGCTCCTTATGTGGAATGTTTCTGGTTCTTCTTTTTATGTCTTCCATCTGTGTCTTTTCATTGTAGTAAAGTGTAGCCACTAGTGTGGTAATTGTCAGTGAGCCTGTTAAGTCCTTTAGCAAATTATCAAACATGAGGATGATCCCATGGACACCGTGGACACCTTTACTTAGAATTAGTATCAAAAGTGAGGGTGAAGCCATGTGTGATGGCACACTCCTGAAATTCCTGTATTTTGGAGGCTGAGATGGAGGATCACAGGTTCAAGATCAGCCTCAGCCATTTAGTGAGACCCTCAGCAACATAACAAGCCTCTATTTCAAAATAAAAAATAAAATGCCTGTGAGTATAGCTCAGAAAGTAGAATGCCCCTGGGTTCAATCCCTAGTACCACAAAAATGGAAGGAAAGAAGGAAGGAAGGAAGGAAGGAAAGAAAAGAAAAGCGAGGGTGATTTTGGGGCTGTTTTCTAAACTATGCATATGTTGTGGTTTTCTGCCTTGTTTTCACTGCTTAAAACCTTCAGGACAGCCCTAAAACATAAATTATGATTTTCTTTTCTATTTAATATTATTAGATTGATTGAAAATATAAATACTTATTGATGGTCTGTGTCACAGTAAGTCATATTTTGTATGTCTCAATATATAATGAAACATAATAAGCACTGAAGCTTTTTTGTTTTGTTTTTCTCCCATAAAAAGAAATTGAAAAGATGTGGTTTGAATCACTGAACTGCACATCAAATTTCAGCAGTAAATAAGACTGAAGAGCTCTCTCTCATAAAGTGTTTTGGTTTTCTGGATAATTACTAATTTATCAAAATATCCTTTTCTACATGCTTGTTCAAAGAGAGGATTTTACTTAGCCTTCTTTATTGACTATTTGTATATTGGCAAGTATTTAGAAACAAAATCTCATTGTTTTCTTCCTATAAACAATGTTTTCCTTCATAGACACATAATATGGCTTAAAAATAAATGTTTCTAAGTGCTAAAGGGCCAACTTCATGCTAAGCAGATTTTATTCCTTCACATTAGACTTTTGGCAACTAAAATAAACACTTCATTGATTTTATACTATCATCTCCGAGACAAGAAAACAATGAGCAAATAACAATGCAAGTAGCCTTAAAAGGTAGTTTTATGACAAGAAAGATCAGTAATAAAAACAAGTAAATTTATTTTGAATTAATTCATTTCTAGATTATTTTTCTTGAATGATTAAGAAATGATCTTTTTTTTATTAATTGGTGCATTGTAATCATACATCTTTGTTAGATGCAAGCTAATAAAGGCATATATTCACACATTTCTCAGCATTGGTAATTATAAAGAATATTTGATAGTGGTACTTATCAAAAATCTAGTATGATAAATATATCAGAAATTTATACTTCAATTTTGTGAATCTGTATGTTTATTATTTTCCTGTTGCTACTATAACAAATGACCACAGTCTTGGTAGCTTTACACAGCAGAAATATATTACCTCACAGTCCAGGATGCCAGAAGTCTGAAATCACTTTTACTGAGCTGAAAAGGTATTGGCAGGGCTGTTCTCCCTGTGGAGGTTTTAAGGGGGAATCCATGCCTCTCTTTTCTAGCTTTGGGAAGATATATCACTCCCATCCTTGCACATTACCATCTTTTCTTTTCTTTTATATATGTAAAATCCCTCCTTTGCCTCCCTCCCTATTGTAAGAATACAGAGGATTGCATTTAGAGCTTATTTAGATAATCTAAGACAATTTACTCACCTGAATATCCTTAGCTTAATCGTATTTGTAAAGCCCTTTTGTATCTATATAATGTAACATTCACAAGTTCATGCGATTAGGGTCCATTATCTTTCTGGGGTCCATTTTTTAGCCTACCACAGTATATATCCTTATAATGTCCAATCCCAAATTTTCATTAAAATACTAATATTAACCATTATTTTTGTATCTATTTAGGTCTTTATGTTTTTGTTTTAGGTTTTCTTTCTTAACCATGTTTCTCTGCATCTTTCTACTATAAGGGTCTACATGACCAGAAATATTTTATCTATTAAGTAAAATATAAATTATGTGAAGATTTTTTCTTAGATAGATTGAACTCTGATTCCCCCAAAATATTGTTTAATTGAATTTATATTTTATTTCATCTAGAAATAGATCTCCATTATTATTATTATTATTTTTTTTTTTTTTGCAGTACTGGGGTTTGAACCCAGGGATACTCTACATCTGAGTTTCACTCCCAGCCCTATTTATTCTTTATTTTGAAACAGGATCTTGCTAAGTTGTGGAGGCCCTCACTAAGTGGCTGAGGTTGGCTGCAAAGCTGGATCCTTCAGTCTCAGTCTTCCAAATACTGGTATTACAAGTGTGAGCCATCATGCCCAGCAAGATCTCCATTAATTTAATGAAGAAAGATGACTTCTAATTCTCCCTATAAATTCTATGTGAAGTTTAGAAAAATAATAGCTTTTCATCATAAAAAATGTTCTGAATATTTATCAAATATTCTTTTGTCTGAACAAATTTTTTTTTTCCTCTGCCCTGAGGCTTTCTTTAGAAATACTAATTTACTTTTTGGTATTTTTAAATTATTTATTTTTTTTTTTCGGTACTGGGGATTGAACTCAGTGGCATTCTACCTCTGAGCTATACCCCCAGCCCTATTTTTTATTCTTTATTTTGAAACCGAGTCTCACTTAGTTGCGGAGTGCCTCACTAGGTAGCTGAGGCTGGCCTCGAACCCGGATCCTCCGGTCTCAGCCTCCCGAATGCTGGGATTACAAGCGTGCGCCACCACTCCCGGCTGGTATTTTTAAATTATTTTTCAAGGATTAAATGAACAAATCTAATACCTGTTAGTAAAATTTGAGTTGTATAAAAATGTATGATTTTAAAAGCATTAATAAGATGCACATGTTGATTTATTATATTCCAAACAATAGAAAAACATATACTTTTCATATATACAAATCAAATATATTTAAAAGTATATATGACACAATGGAAAAGAGATTAATTTTCTAAATAATTACTGAATATTTCGGTATTTTGGTATTATGTCCTATTGTTAAAATGGTGCATGGTATGCATTGTATAGAAAAGTTAGAGAAAGTATGAGATTGGAAAAATTTTAAAAGGTGAAAGCTATGCAGTAAAAATGCCATGAGAAATGAGAATAGTTAAAAATGAGATTATATAGAGTGTTCTTTGTCAATTAATTTCTCTGTATGGCAGACTAAAATGCTGACCAGGTTTTATTCCATGAAGATATTGTAAACATTTATAAACCTATAATGGTAAGTGGCATGAATACTTAGGTAGAAAAATGCTTCTTCCTGGAGTGGGCTGATTTATTACTTACTGTGCAGTAGAACTGCCTCAGAGGATGGCTCAGAAGGTGTCTCTTAGTGCTCAGCTAAAATACTAAACAGAAAAAGAGACATTGCCATCTTTCTGTGTCAACCACCATATAGGTTTACTAGGAAAATTCATGTGATCAGCTATGAGGGGAAATGCTAACTTTGGTGGCCGTCTTGGATGATGTGTCATGGGAAACCTAA
>PVLC010012823.1:0-43276 GCA_004027655.1 Graphiurus murinus
TGCGGTACTGGGAATTGAACTCAGGGGCATCCTACCTCCGAGCTACACCCCCAGCCCTATTTTTATTCTTTATTTTGAAACAGGGTCTCACTAAGTTGCGAGTGCCTCACTAGGTAGCTGAGGCTGGCCGCGAACCCGGATCCTCCGGTCTCAGCCTCCCGAATGCTGGGATTACAAGCGTGCGCCACCACGCCCGGCTGACATTTACGTTTTCTAAAATTGTCTCAAACTTGATGGTTCATTAGCTATTTTGTAAATCAAAAAAACCAAACAACTTTTTTTTTTGGGGGGGGGGGTTACTGGGGATTGAACCCAGGGGCCTTCTACCTCTGAGCTATATTCCAAGCCCTATTTTATTTTACTTTATTTTATTTTTAAACAAGGTCTCCCTAAGTTGCTAAGGCTAGCCTTGAACCTGAAATCCTCCTATCTTAGCCTCCCAAATACTGGAATTTCAGGCACACACCAGCAAACATTTCTATTCTCTCTTAGAGCCAACCGCAAAGCATATTCCCACATATGAAGGGATATCCTTTGAACTTTAGTGGGTGACTTGGTCATCAATCATGGGCCCCAGTAATGTCTCTCTAATTCTGTGCTATTCAGGAATTCTGGCCTCTTTCCTTTGCTCACTTCTGAGGCCAGTCAACCAGCTGCCTGTGGCAGCATACTTCTGTTGGACACATCTGTGGAAAAGACCATTTCGTGGGGTTGTGTGTTGTGTTGGGCATGTAAATGCAAGTTGGTGATCAAAATAAGGCAGTTGAGAGTCACTCAGCAGGCAAACCCGTTTTACTTTGCAGAAAGGTGTATAACTGACGAAAAGTCTGGTAAGCAAGCACACCCAGCGGACAGTTCACTCATGTTTTTATCCCTAATGTGATCCTGCCCCTTGCCCTGATTGGTAGGGGGTGGGTTCACAACTCTGTGGGGTTGACTATTTTCTAAGACTGACAGGAATTCTGAAACAAAGTTTACAGTACAACTCTGCAGTGATTGGCTTATTTCTAGGACAGGTGGGAGGCTGTTTTGTTGTTGTTGTTTTGTTTTTTGAGGTGCTGGGGATTGAACACAGAGCCTGCACTTCCTAGGCAAGTATTCTACCACTGAGCCACATCTGAAGCCCAGGTGGGAGTTTTGAAATTCTGGAAGATTCTGGTCAACTATAGCTTATATGAGCTAAAATGGCAGACATTCTGGAAGATTCTGGTCAACCAACGGTTATATGAGCTAAAATGGCTGACATTTTGGAAGATTCCAGTCAATCAAAGGTTATATGAGCTAAAATGGCTGCTGTATGGCCACCTGTTTGACAGAAAACATTTTATACTTCTTATAGTTGTATGATATTCCAATGAAGAAAAAGAAAATTAATATTTAAGTTTGCTTGCTGAAATTTTAAATAATTTCCTCCTAACAAAGTCCTTTGCCTCTCCGTTGTTAAAAGCTCAGCCTGAGTTGTGACCAAATTTTCCCATTAAATGGTAGGACAGTAAACAGAGAAATTGCTGCTCTAAGATGGTGGCCAGGCAACGACGTGTCATGAAACTATTTTGTGCACATGGTCCATGAGTAGGAAAAGGCATTCCAACACACGTATGTGTGTGTCAGTACTGTTGAAAGGTCATGCAAGGCCGGGCGTAGTGGCACACGCTTGTAATCCCAGCATTCGGGAGGCTGAGACCAGAGGATCCAGGTTCGCGGCCAGCCTCAGCTACCTAGTGAGGCACTCTGCAACTTAGTGAGACCCAGTTTCAAAATAAAGAATAAAAAATAGGACTGGGGATGTAGCTCAGAGGTAGAATGCCCCTGAGTTCAATCCCCAGTACAGCAAAAAAAAAAAAAAAGAAAGGGCATGCAATACATATATTTGAAGGAAGGAGTAACAGTTGGGAATGGACTAAAGACACAGCCAAAGAACCTTCCAAAAGCCTATAATTATAGCAGGAACCAAAGCTCCCAGCAAAAAAAAACCTCAGTGCTGCTCCTTTTCAGAGGCAAAACTGCATCAGAAGACATGCTTCTGAGATTTGAACACGAAGGTCACTTTATGTAGAAATCACCAATAAAACATCTCTATGTTGACCACATTTTCTTTTCTTCAGACTTCAAAAAAGGATACTGCTTCTTTTCTTAAAATCTTCCATGGTCTTGCTTTACCTTTGGTTTTGAATTATAGAAAGAGATACTTTTGTTTCTGATCCAAGAAGATTCTGTGTATCTTGTAAGTGGCAGCTAGATTTCACAGAAGAGATTTTTTTTTTTAACCTGATTTTTCCTACTGCATTTAAAAATTTTGCACCAGACTTTGTAACAGTTTTTTTTTTTTTTCCTGTGCCCAAGGCATCTTGTGAACCAGTGGGAGGAAGAACATTAAGTGCATGTAAGCCTGGAGAGAGGTCAGGCGAAATGTCCAGAATCACCATGACTCAGAATACCTGTGAGGGCCATTTCTTAATTGGTTGGAAGGTTGGCTATTTAAACAGCAGGAGATATTTATTCGTTTCTGAAGTCTCTTTGGTTGTTTCTAAATGGTCAACATCTAGACTCAGGGGGAGTATCACTTCATTTTCACTCCCTACCACAAGTCAAAAAAGGAAAAATAAAAATATTTTTATATCCAAAAAAGTTTGTTGAAAATTTCCCTGATGATATATGTGTAGTGTTTTTTGTTTGTTTGTTTGTTTGTGTATTGAACCTCCGAGCTACACCCACAACTCCACCTTTAAAAAAAACAAAACAAAAAAAACAACTTTTGTTTTGAAACAGACCTTTGCTAGGCTGCTGATAGTCTTGCTAAATTGCTCTCCTCACAGGGGCATGGCAGCACAGGCCTGTAATCCCAGTTCTTGGGAGGCTGAGACAGGAAGAAGCAAGTTCTAGGACAGCCTCAGCAAGTAGTGGTATGCTCATCAGTCTAGTGAGACCTGTTTCCAAATAAATAAATTTGAGCTGCGGGTGTAGCTCAAAAGTAGAATGCTGCTGGGTTCAATCCCCAGTACCCCACCCCCACACACACATTTAAAAAAAAAATTACTGTTCTCAAACCTGTGACCCTCAAGTCTCAATCTCCTAAGTACTGGTATTACGGGAGTGTGCCACCACACCCTGCTTTATAGTTGGTTATTCTTAAACTACAAAAGTCTATTTGGAGGCAACCTCAAACTTCTGAAGTTGATTTCAGGGAGCAGGTCTGTGTTCTTGGTACAACCTGACTCCCTCCCCCAACAGTGTCCTCACAAGAAAAACATCCCCAAGGGTCAAGACCAACATCTAACTTGAGATTTTTACATTTCCTTATAGACGTGACTTGCCAAATATCTTTTTTAGTCTTTACCTAGGTGTTTGTATTGTAGAAAAATGTTACATAATTAACTTTTAAAACTTTTTTTCTTTTTTGGTACTAGATGTTGAACCCAGAGGCATTCTACCTCCCAGCTACCCTCCCAACCCTATTTTATTTTGTTTTGAAACAGATCTTGCTAGGTTGATAAGAGTCTAGCTACATTGCTGAGGCAGTTCTCAAAGCTGCAATCCTCCTGTCTCAGCCTCCCACGCACTAGGATTACAGGAGTGTGCCACCACATCTGGCGTATAATTAACATTTTTAATACAGGCAATTCTAGACCATCTTCCACACTCAAGCAGTTTAGGAAACTACCCTTAGGCCAGTTGGTACTGTGTGTCAACTCATGGCAGCTATTGGTTCTAAATTGAAAGCCTTCCTTTTCTATTAGGTTCAGCTGTGTTGAAATTCACATTTTTCAGCCGGGCGTGGTGGCGCACGCTTGTAATCCCAGCATTCGGGAGGCTGAGACTGGAGGATCCGGGTTCGCGGCCAGCCTCAGCTGCTTAGTGAGGTATTCTGAAACTTAGTGAGACTCAGTTTCAAAATAAAGAATAAAAAATAGGGCTGGGGGTATAGCTCGGAGGTAGAATGCCCCTGAGTTCAATCCCCAGTACCGCAAAAAAAAAAAAAAAAAAAAAAAGAAATTCACATTTTCCCCCTCTGAATTAATAAAATAATCTTAGAATCTGCATGGAATCTCCTTAGGTTCTTCTACTGCTGTTGGGGCACACAATTTCTCTGTCTCTACGATCCTTTGCATGCTGGTCTTTACCTATCTCCGCCCAGCCAGCTGAATGACTTCTCCATGAGCCTGCTGTGAGTTTCCTGATGACGCTCTCTTGGGTCCTTTAGAAATCTACCCTCACCAGCAGCAATCACCCTCCAAGCCCAAACAAAAACAAGTCATATGATTCCCCAGAGCTGGGGAATCATCATCCCAGCCAGCCCGTGTCCATTATGTCTTCTGTCTTAGTGATGTCGTCATGTGGAGATTGCTCCTTCCGCTTTCTGGAGCAAATTAAATGCTGAGATAGCGGCAAGTTTAGTAAACTTAAATTGGCCATTAGGCTCTGAGGCACCTAAAATAATACTGAAATAAAAAAATGTCTCCCAAGAAAATGTTGGCCATGGCGATGGCTAGAATTCCTAGCAACTTGGTGACTTAATCAGATGCTCAGTGAGATGTGTGGGTTTTCTTCACCTGAGGATAATGACAAGAGCTGTTCCCATTGAACATAAAAAAGAGAATTGAGAAGGAGGCGGGTTGGGGGTGTGGCTCAGCGGTAAAGCACCTAGCAAAAAAGAAATTATAAGGAAACTTTTTCTTTTCTTACTTTTTTTGTTTGTTTGTTTACAAGTTGAAGGTAAAACAAGCTAGTCTAATTAGTAGCTTCTATAGATTTTATTTTATTGGACCTAGGGCCTTGGAGATTCTAGATAGGCACTCTACCACTGAGCTGAACCCCTAGACCCCAACTTTTGTAGATTTTTTTTTTTGTGGTACTGGGGATTGAACTCAGGGGCATTCCACCTCCAAGCTATACCCCCAGCCCTATTTTTTATTCTTTATTTTGAAACAGGGTCTCACTAAGTTGCGGAGTGTCTCACTAGGTAGCTGAGGCTGGCCACGAACCGGGATCCTCCGGTCTCAGCCTCCCAAATGCTGGGATTACAAGTGTGTGTGCCACCACGCCCAGCTTGTAGATTTTTTGTTTGTTTGTGTCTGGTACTAGGGATTGAATCCAGGGGCATTCTACTTCTGAACTATACTCCCAGTCCTATTTTATTATTTTATTTTGAAACAGGTCTCACTAAGTTGCAGAGGCCCTCACTAAGTTGTTGAGGCTGCCTGTGAACCTGCGATCCTCCTGTCTCAGCCTCCCAAGCACTGGGATTACAAGAGTGCACCACCATGCCTGTCTTGTAGAATTTTAGATACAAAAAATTATAGATATTGGTTTTAGTTATTAAAAAGCATGAGTTTGGGTTTTTGTTTTGTTTTGCAATGCTGGGAATGGTATACAGGGCCTCCTATAAGCTAGGTAAGAGCTCTACCACTGAGCTACATTTTCAACCTAAGCTTGGACTTTTTGATCTTTTCAAATACTTGTTCAAGCCAGGTGTGGCAGGAGGATTGCAGGTTGGAGGATAGCCTCAGCAACTTAATGAGACCCTGTTTTAAAATAAACAATAATAAGGGCTGAGGTTGTAGCTTGGAGGTAGAATGTCCCTGGGTTCAACTGCCAGAACTACAACAAAAAGTTCTTATTCAAAAAAAATGTTCAAATACAAACTTTAACAGTTCAGTTTTAAAAATAATTTCATAAAAGCAGGAGGGTGAACAAATCTATATATATATGTGCCACAGGAGAAATCTTATTACCATTTCCTAAAGCAGGGAAGTGCAGTAGCCCAGCAGGCTTGTTACAGATCTTCCTGGAGAGGCACAGGTGGGGGGTGTAAAAGGTCATGAAGGACAAGAGCCTGAGAAAAGATGCAAAGAAGCTGGGCACAATGATGCCCGCCTGTACTCCCAATACTTGGGAGGCTCAGATAGGAGGGTCACAGATTCAAGGCCAGCCTCAGCAATTTACCAAGACCCTGATTCAAAATAAACAATACAAATGGCTGGAGTATAGCTCAGAGGTAGAATGCTCTGGATTCAATCCCCAGTGCCACATGCACACACAGAAAGATGCAGAGAAGTCTAGCAACAACTAGTTGGCAAAACTACTATTCCCACCTGTGAAACTTCTACTGAGCTGGTTGTGTTCCCTTTACCAATGTCACGTGAGCCCTCCCAGTGACCTCTTATTGCACCTACCTTCAGCCTAAAACCAACATCCCAGTTCCGTTGTGCATTCTAGGTATTTCCATCTTTAAATCTTAGTTTAGTATGTGTGTGTGTGGGGGGGGGGGCATCAATTAAATCAAAAATGAATTTCCAACAAGTTCTGCTCAATCAATTACTGTGGTTTTGACTAGGCCCAGATTCAAAACTTGCACCTATATCCCACCTCCCTTCTCCACCCAGCAAAAAAATAAATGAATAAATCAATCAATAAGAAGCTGGAATATGTAATTTCTGAATTCCATAGTACTAAAACTCCAACCAGTCTGACGGGGAAGTCCATCTGTCAATGGCCACGTTCAGTGGTTGTGAGTGTAAAGACTTAGATTTAGTCCTGATGTTGCAGTTTGAACTTGGGCTAAGCACCACAACTTGCCACAGTGCAGAGTGACCACCTGTGACCCGACACATAATTCTACCTGCATGCTCACCTGTTGCCTGGCTCAAAACTGCTATTCTGCCCAAATTGAATTCTTCACCTTGCATTTTACAGCATAAAGTGAGATGATCCTTGGTGTTTGAATATGTCCTCCTCCTCCCCTGCCTCAGATTTCTATTAATCCAGTTCAAGTTCTAGCAAGAAGTCATTTAGATTTGGGAAATACACAACACATGCCCCTGTGAGCCAAAGATGCTCATAGCTAGAGGTCAAATAGACAAATGCAAAAGAACAGACACAATCAATACATCTTGGGCCATTTTCACAAAAAGTTGCCACTCTAGAAATCAAAATTATACCTGAATTTTCAGTGGTAACTCATTTTGAGGAGTATCTGATATACTGAACCCCCTTCTTATTTTTATTTCTCAAAAACAAGTATTGTACCCAGAAAAATCCAAAGAGCTCAATAAGGGTGTAGCAAAAGTTAGTTTAAAAATCATACATTTAGCTGGGCATGGTGACACACACTTGTAATCCCAGTACTTGGGAGGCTGAGACAGGAGGATCGAAGCTTCGTGGCCAGCCTCAGCTACTTAGTGAGGCCCTCTGCAACTTAGTGAGACCCTCTTTTTTTTTTTTTTTTTTTTGCGGTACCGGGGATTGAACTCAGGGGCGTTCTACCTTCGAGCTATACTCCTAGCCCTATTTTTTATTCTTTATTTTGAAACCAGGTCTCACTGGTGCGAAATGCCTCACTAGGTAGCTGAGGCTGGCCGCGAACCCGGATCCTCTAGTCTCGGCCTCCCAAATGCTGGGATTACAAGTGTACGTCACCATGCCCGGCTGTGAGACTCTCTTTCTTTTTTTTCTTTTTCTTTTTTTTTTTTTTTTTTCGGTACTGGAGATTGAACTCAGGGGCATTCTACCTCCGAGCTATACCCCCAGCCCTATTTTTTATTCTTTATTTTGAAACCGGGTCTCGCTAAGTCGTAGAGTGCCTCACTAGGTAGCTGAGGCTGGCCGCGCGAACCCGGATCCTCAGGTCTCAGCCTCCCGAATGCTGGGATTACAAGCATGCGCCACCACGCCCAGCTTGTGAGACCCTCTTTCTAAACAAAGAATAAAAAATAGGGCTTGGGGCGTGACTTGGAAGTAGAATGCCTCTGGGTTCAATCCCCAGTACTGCGAAAAAGAAAACAACAACAAAACAAAATAAAAATAATAGCCTAAAGCCGGGCGTGGTGGCGCACGCGTGTAATCCCAGCATTTGGGAGGCTGAGACCAGAGGATCTGGGTTTGCGGCCAGCCTCAGATACCTAGTGAGGCCCTCCGCAACTTAGTGAGACTTGGTTTCAAAATAAAGAATAAAAAATAGGGCTGGGGGTATAGCTCGGAGGTAGAATGCCCCTGAGTTCAATCCCCAGTACCGCCAAAAAAAAAAAAAGAAAAAAAAAAAGTAGCCTGGAATGGTGGCACAGGCTTATAATCCCAGTATTTGGGAGGCTGAGACAGGAGGATCACAGGTTCAAGGACAACCTTATCAAGTAGTGAGACTTTCAGCAACCTAGGGGGATTCTGTTTCAAAATAAAAATAAAAATAAAGCTGGGGGTGTAGCTCAGAGGTAGAATGTCCTTGGGTTCACCACAGTACCACACACAAAAAATAAACAAATAAATAAGAAAATAGGGCTGGGAGTGAAGATAAGAGGTGGAATGCCCCTGGGTCCAATCCCTGGTACTGGAAAAAAAAAAAAAAAAAAAAGCAAGAAAAAGGAAAGGCAATATAATAACAACAAAAAACCCAACATATGACAGCAATGTCACATGGCTTTCACAAACTTCAACAATATTCTGTAAGAAGAGACTATACTAGTTGCCTTTTTTGTTGTTTTGTTTTTTTGGTGTACTGAGGATTGAATTTAGGGGCATTCTACAACTCTGAGCTATACCCCCACCATGATTTTATTTTTTTAAATTTTGAAACAGTTTCACTAAATTGCAGAGGGCCTCATGAGGTTGCTGAGGCTGGTCTTGAGCCTGTGATCCTACTGTCCCAACCTCCCAAGTTCTGGTATTACACATGTGCACCACCGCACCCAGCTAAGAAGTTGTCGGGTTTTTTTTTTTTGTTTTTTGTTTTTTGTTTTTTTGGTACTGGGGATTGAACTCAGAGGTATTCTACCTCCAAGCTACACCCCCAGCCTGATTTCATTTATTTTGAAACAGGGTCTCACTAGGTTGCTGAGAGCCTCGCTTGGTTGCCAAGGCTGACTTTGAACCTGTGATCCTCCTATCTCAGCCCCCCAAATACTGGGATTACAAGCATGCGCCACCATGCTAGACTGAGAAGTCGCCATTTTTAAAGATAGCTATTGTGGAAGCTTCTGGCTTTTGGAAATGAAGGCTTCATTTTGGTTAAAGACTGAAAGAGACAGATGCATTGATTTAAAATACAACAGAGGGCTGGGGGTGTGGCTCAGTGGTAGAGCCCTTGTCTACCATGAGTAAGGATCTGGGTTCAATCTTCAGAAATGTAAAAACAAAAAAGTACAACAGGATACATGGAGAACTCTCTAGCTAGAGATAAAGTCACCACCTAAGAAGGGCTGCGCAGACCTGGACTAGGAAAAAAATCCAGCCCTATTAAAAGCAAATGAAGTAGAGTCACAGAGCAAACAAGATCTCAGTGGAGGTCAGGTACCAATAACAATAGAACGGATAAGAATTCCAAATAGCTTACTCCTATGGTCTGTTTCCCCACCAAGGATTCCTGTGGGCAGGGATTTTAATTCCATCCACTGAGTCTCTCCAGCTTCTGGAACAGTATCTGGCTCCTAGAAGATGCTCCCTATTTAATGAGCGAATGAACATAAACTAAGTTTCAGAAGACAGGTATATTCAAGAAACAAAATCCCACAAATATCTAGTGAGCACCTAAACTATTTGAGCTATGCAACGTGTTCTCATGAAATGCAGAAGTAGCTGTTATACAAGACTGTACTAGGACATGAGAATGCACACTGCTGGGAGGAGCCACGATGGAATTAAGGAGCATCTTGGGGAAGAAGATGGTGTTAGGGATGGAAATAAGAGAATGGGTGGTGGCAAAAGCAGAGACTGGAATCCAAAGACCAGGCCCTAGGCTTTGTATTCCATTTTCTGAGCTTCCTAAAGCCAGAAACCACTTCACCTACTTTTGTTTTTTGTTGTTGTTGTTTTTTGGTTTTTTTTTTGCGGTACTGGGAATTGAACTCAGGGGCATTCTACCTCCGAGCTACACCCCCAGCCCTATTTTTTATTCTTTATTTTGAAACCGAGTCTCACTAAGTTGTGGAGTGCCTCACTAGGTAGCTGAGGCTGGCCGCGAACCTGGATCCTCCGGTCTCAGCCTCCTGAATGCTGGGATTACAAGCGTGCACCACCATGCCCGGCTCACTTCACCTACCTTTGTATGCCAGTATACAATTCAGTCAATTTCTACTAGGTACTCAGTACATGTCTGTGAACTAATAAGTAGGCAATTGGGACCCAAAGAGGGCGTCAGACCAAGCCTCGGCTTAGCAGACTGTCCTGGTCCCGTCAGGGAACTGCCCACCATGGCCAGGACAAGCCACCCTAGTTCTCTGCCTCATTCATTTGAATGACTACAGCCAGTTCAGGACCAGCATTGTCAAGATTATGACCCAAGAACTCCTGCCCCAGAATTAGATGCTAAAATGCCTTGGACTAGTCGGGCGTGGTGGCGCACGCTTGTAATCCCAGCATTCGGGAGGCTGAGACCGGAGGATCCGGGTTCCCGGCCAGCCTCAGCTACCTAGTGAGGCACTCCGCAACTTAGTCAGACTCGGTTTCAAAATAAAGAATAAAAAAATAGGGTTGGGGGTATAGCTTGGAGGTAGAATGCCTCTGAGCTCAATCCCCAGTACCGCAAAAAAATAAATAAATAAATAAAATAAAATGCCTTGGACTCAGCAGGGTGTGGTGGTGCATCCCTGTAATCTCAGTACTTGGGAGGCTGAGACAGGAAGATTCAGGTTCAAAGTCAGCCTCAGCAATTTAGTAAGGCCCACTGCAACCTAGTGAGACACTGTTTCAAAACAACAACAAAAAGGCTAGGGGTGTAGCTCAGAGTTATATTCCCTCTGGGGAGTATAATCCCTAGTACCACCTAAATAAATAATTAAAACATTTAAAAAAGGGCCAAGGGTGTAGCTCAGAGGCAGAACACCTCTGGGTTTAATCCCCAGTACCATACACACACACACACACACAAACACACACACACACACACACACACACACACACACACACACAAACATAAAGAGAGAGAAAGAAAGATAATTGCTCCCAGCATTCGGGAGGCTGAGACCAGAGGATCCAGGTTCGCGGCCAGCCTCAGCTACCTAGTGAGGCACTCTGCAACTGAGTGAGACTCGGTTTCAAAATAAAGAATAAAAAAATAGGGCCGGGGGTATAGCTCAGAGTAGAATGCCCCTGAGTTCAATCCCCAGTACCGCAAAAAAAAAAAAAAAGAAAAGAAAAAGAAAAAGAAAAAGAAAAGAAAGATAATTGCTATGGATGGACTTCTTTTGGAACTTTCTGAATCCATATCCTGGATGAGGAATACAGAAACTGGCATTTTAAGCAAATAATAATGTTAAGTTTCCTTCATGCCAAAAGTTTGGATTCCATTGATGGGTTTTGTAGACAAGTAGAAGAGACCTCCGTGGGATCCTCAAGCACTGACATCCTCAAGGAACTGGACTCCAAGGCAAGGGAAACAACTACTTTGGGTGGTTACTATGGGCCTGTTACTGTCCAAGGTGCCTTGGCATAGATTATTTTATCTCTAGTTCCCTTGCATTTGAGGAAACAAGCTCAGGACAGTAAATAATGTGGCTACCATTGTAGAGGAAGTAATGAGTAGGGATCCAAATTCCTGAGATTAATTCCCGAGACCACACACCCTCCTAAACCTCACTGCATCTTAGGGCAATGCAGAAGACATGTTGGGTCTAGACCCTATCATGGATAAGCCATCTATGACTTTATAATCCTAATAAAAAGGTTGAGTGCTGGGAGGACGTGTTAGAAAAACCAGGACTAGAAAACTCACATGCATGGAGCAGACAAGCCATCTTAACTGGGTGAGGGTCAGGGGAGATGACAGAACAGCAGAGAAGGTACAGACTGCCCCCCACCCCCCCACACACACATGCACGCTGCTTCTCCAATCTAGTCACTATCCTGCCCAGGGGGGCCAGGTCTTCTCCTATTTCAAAGAGAAGTCTAGCTTTCTATCCGAAACATCGAAATATCCATAACAGAAGTATCCATAATTAATTCAAATCTTTAAAATACAGCCACCTGGCCAAACAGGTCTAGAAGACAACTCAGATCCAAGGAGCTCCTACAGCAATTTTTTTATCCTGAATATGTGAGTTCCAGGGTATTGAGCTACTTAAAGACACCTGGGATAGTTTCATGAAAATGGTTTCCATTAGCCTGTCTACGCATCCTGCTTACATGAAGGTATATTCCTATTATTGCTGCTGGCTTAATTTAATAAAACACGCATTGCATCACCTTTTGATTTTATATGGGTGTATCAGGTATGGCCTGAAGGCCAACTTTTTGCAAATTCAATTGTGTCTATTAATTTGCCTTACCATTGTAGGGATGCTTCACTCTGGTTTTGGAGTGATCTTTAATTGGCACTGACCAACTTCAAATTTATGATTCCTTGGTCTTCATGTTTATATTAGAGGAGGATGAAGCAAACTCTGGGAAAGAGCCTTGAGTTTCAGCAGGCTCAACTCCCTATGCTGCATCTGGTTTATAATGTTTGTATGGAAGCCGGGCGTGGTGGCACACGCTTGTAATCCCAGCATTTGGGAGGCTGAGACCAGAGGATCCAAGTTCAAGGCTAGCCTCAGCTACCTAGTGAGGCACTCTGCAACTTAGGGAGACCCTGTTTCAAAATAAAGAATAAAAAACAGGGCTGGGGGTATAGCTCGGAGGTCGAATGCCCCTGGGCTCCATCCCCAGTACCACACACACACACACAAAAAAAATGTTTGTATGGGGAGATTTTCCAAGTTGAACTTCTCTGTACATAAGTATCAAAGCTGCTCTGTCCTGAGTAGAAATTATCCATGTCTGTTTGTATGACTCTCACATGCACACATGCAGTCCCCTCCTAATATACATAAACATCCTAAAACAATAAATTTAGAATAAGCGATAGGGTTTTCACCATGGCTACTAATGAGCTTATCATGTCATTTCATGTAGAATGACTAGTTTAGCATGTATTTGTTTTTAATATTCCCACATGCTTGTAATCACAGTATTTGGGAGGCTGAGACAGGAGGATCCCAAATTCTCTGCCAGCTTCAGCTACTTAGTGATGCTCTCTGCAATTTAGCGAGTCCCCCTTTCAAAATAAAGAATAAAAAATAGGGCTGGGGGTGTAGCTTGGAGGTAGAATGCCACACACAAAAATAAATATTCCCACATTCTAAATAATACACTCCTGGAGGATCCGGGTTCGTGGCCAGCCTCAGCTACCTAGTGAGGCACTTCACAACTTAGTGAGACCCTGTTTCAAAATAAAGAATAAAAAAAATAGGGCTGGGGGTATAGCTCGGAGGTAGAATGCCCTTGAGCTCAATCCTCAGTATCGCAAACAAACAAACAAACAAACAAAAAACAAAAAACCCACTCCTTTCAGTATTGGCAACGAGTTAGGGGATATTTTCTATTTGATGGCAGAATTAACAAGATACTTCAATTTTTTTTTTTTTTTTTTTTTTTTTTGCAATGTGTGTGCATCCATTTAGATATGTCATCCCGAGAGGCAATGTTAACCCATCAAAGCTGGCCTCATCATCAACTCAAAATTAAGGCAAAGTCACCAGCTGACTGACATTGCTCGCGGTAGAGGCGCACCGAACCGTGTGAATGGAGTAAAAAGGCACTTACAAGGGTACCCCCAGCCCGGCGTGGGGGTGCACCCCTGTAATCCCAGTACTTGGGAGGCTGTGACAGGAGGATCACGGGTTTAAGGCCAGCCTTGGCAACTTAGCGAGACTGTTTCAAAATAGAAAAAAAAGGGCTGGCGCTGTAGCTCAGAGGTAGAATGCCCCTGGGTTCAATCCCTAGTAAAACACACACACACACACACACACACACACGACACCTTCAAAGACTCCTAATTTCAAGACCCGGTACAAAAGCTTCCAGGAGGAAGTGAAGCCGACCGGTTCGAATCTCATTTATTTTCACGGCTGTGTGTTTAAACTGTAGCTTTCCACTGTAAAACCAAAGAGCATCCGGGCGCTCGGGTGGATCTGGGAGAAGAAAAGCCTGCCAGGTCCCGGAAGTCTGACGGGAGCGGGTTCCCGGAGCTGCGCGGCCGCCCGAGTCGCTGGGAGGCGGCCACCGCGGGGCCGGGAGGGGCGGCCCGCGCGCACCGAGCTGTTTATTTATTTAGCGCTTTCGGGAAAGCACTGCGGAGCTCTGGAAGCCGGAGGACCCCTCCCCTGCAGCTGGACATTGCAGGATCGCAGCCCGCCCGCCTCGCCCGGCTCAGGGAAAGTGACGAGCTGGCTTTGCACGCCCACCCTTCCCAAAGCGACTGCGCGGGCCTCCCCCTCCTCCACTTCCCCTCCCCTCCCCCTCCTCCCCGCCCCCTCATCCTACCTCGCCTCCTTCTCCCCTCTTCACCTCCTCCTACCCCTCTTCCTCCTCCTTCCCCACTTCTCTCCACCTCCTTCCTCTCCTCCTCCCTCCGCCTCCACTCTTCTCCCGCCCTCCTCGGGTCCCCGCCCCGCCCTGCCCCCTCTGGCCTTCGCTCCCTCCTCTTTGGGTTGCAGGAGGCTCCCTGGTGTCGGCGTGCACAGATTTGGACAGAGTGTGGTTCCGAGGCTCTCGCTCCTGGATTCCAACGAGAAGTTAGCTGGCGGCGCCCAGGTCACACCGATCTCTACTCCGGCCGGGCGGTCCTGCCTCTTCCCGGCTGGGCCCCGCAGTTCCCGCAGCCCTTCCAGTCTGCGCCCTGAAATGCCCTTCGGCTATCCCGACCCCACCGGCCGCGGCGCCCTCGGCTCTTCTCACTATAACTACCACCACCCTGCTCTTGAAATTGCACAGACAAGGCAGCAGTACTTTTATTTTAGATCGGGACATGAGGGCGCAAAAAAAGGGACCGAGAGGGAGCGGAGAGAGAACTGGAGCGCAGGTTCGCGCTGGCGGGCGGAGGGTGGAGAAGGGTTCGTTTGGAATTTTCTATTGGAGTAACTGCGCAGTGGTAGGTGGGTGTAAAGATCAGGTGGCCTTGATACTGGTAAGGATAAGGTGGCCTGTACTGCAGAGGCCCAGGGAAGGAAAGTGGATGGTGTTTCTGCTGCTAGAAATGAGAGCCACTTTCTGCGTCTTCAGTACGTCCCCCAACCCAGATGCACACCTGCGTAGGGGACGTGGTGAAGGCAACATGGGTAGCTTTAACATAGATGTTCTGGCACCTTGTGTAGAGGACAGGGAGCTAGGTTTGCAGAGAGCAGGTGTGTGCTCAGAGTTCTCCCAGACTTGTATTTCACAATGGATATAATCAGCAGATCTTTATCCCTCGGGGTGTTGCAGCAGCCGCCTTTCATTAGCAGAGTCTAGAATTCCTAGACCCTCCCCAAAGCTGGTGCTTCAGGAGCCGGGATCTCTGGTTAACCCAAGTCTCCTTGTGGCTCATTAGGGGATTTCCCTGGGCCCTAGGCTAGCATCCCTCTGCAAAGTTACTGAACCATCCAACAGGATTAAAAACAAAAACAATTTCCCATTCTTCTACCAAGGAAGTAGACTGTACTGAGGAGGAAACCACCACTAAGTCAAGTTAATGGGGCTTTTGCAATGTACCCAGAAATTTCTGCTGGATTGTAAAGGACATCTTGGGGAAAACTAGGATTCCTGGTCCTTGGGGTATTTTACAAGGTGTTTACTCTGGAGACAAGGAAGGCCATGCCCTGGAGCTGATGTGATGGGATATTTCTGGTCCTACAGGAATGCTTGTCTTTTTTCTATTTCTCCCTAGCAAGTCTAACACACACCTGATGCAGTTTGGCTCCTCTGAAAGTTTTTTTTCTGAAGGTTTCAAGAGCCCGCTAAGGATGTTTTTGCTTCAGTTGCTATTTTTAGGACAACTTAACATCCACCACTCAGAAGTCACCAGAGCACACCCACAAAATGAGATGAGGATTGACAAGCCCAGTCGGGTAAGGGAGTGAGTTGTTAGGAAAGCAGGCCTACCATCCCCTGCTTTCTCCTGCGAGTGTTCTCTTGTCCCTTACCTTCTGCTGTTGTGACATGACTCCATCCACGGGGACTTGGCCCTCTTGACCCAGTGGCTCCCATCAGGACACACTGCCCCATGCCACTGCACAGGGTCAAGCTTCCAACTCATGGGTTTAGGTTCTACCTCCATCCCTACCACAGCAGGGGCAGAGTCCTGGAGTGTGGCCCAAGATTTCCTTTCTGCTGGGCACCCTGAAGAGAAGAGGATCAGGTGAGCTGCAATGAGTTCAGCCTGCAGTTGGTCGCTCACCTCCATAAGCATGCTCGACTTGGCTCAGAGCTGGTCCTGCCTGGCCTTTGCAGCTCTTTGCTGCTGGTGCCTGCCTGCATGCACTACTTACTCCCCAGCTTGTCCCTGAAGTGCCCTGTGCCCCAGACCTTTCCTGGCAAATGTGCCTCCATCCCTAGTGTCTTTCTGAGGAATCCAAAGGCAAGTCCAGGCTAATGCGCTCTCAGAAAACGGTGGGCAGTGTGGGTGTTCACCTTTTGAACTTGCGTCTGTATACAAAGGATGCCTACAGCCCCAAGCTGGCTTTGGGTAGGGGAGCTTCAGGCCTGGCTGTAGCAGAACAGCAAGGGAGGGGCTGGGGTTTCGGTACCTCTTAAAT
Organism: Graphiurus murinus; assembly: GCA_004027655.1. Classification (NCBI taxonomy): domain Eukaryota; kingdom Metazoa; phylum Chordata; class Mammalia; order Rodentia; family Gliridae; genus Graphiurus; species Graphiurus murinus. Next base: position 16,536 of record PVLC010012823.1, read on the forward strand.
CATCCCAGAAAGCGCCAACCACTTACTTCCACATGCACAGGCTGCTGCTGGCTCCGTTACAAGAAGAACGACAAGTAATAAAATCAAGATGAAGTTCTATGTAAATCTTTCCAGCTCACAAAGATTGCAGAAAAGTTGAAGATGAAAGAGATGTTAAAGACCATCTTGTTCTACTGTGAAAACTGAGGCCAGCCGGGTGTGGTGGTGCATGCTTACAATCCCAGCATCTGGGAGGCTGAGATTGGAGAATCTGGGTTTGCAGCCAGATTCAGCTGCTTAGTGACGCCCTTCACAACTTAGTGAGATCCTGTTTCAAAATAAAGAATAAAAAAATAGGGCTTGGGCCATAGCTTAGAGGTAGAATGCCCCCAGATTCCATCCCCAGTACTGCAAAACAAACAAACAAACAAAAAACTGGGGGGAGCCGGGCGTGGTGGCGCACGCTTGTAATTCCAGCATTCTGGAGACTGAGACCTGAGGATCTGGGTTCGCCGCCAGCCTCAGCTCCCTAGTGAGGCACTCTGCAACTTAGTGAGACTCGGTTTCAAAATAAAGAATAAAAAATAGGGCTTGGGGGTTTAGCTCAGAGTAGAACGCCCCTGAGTTCAATCCCCAGTACCACACACACACAAAAAAAAAAACTGGGGGGAGGGGGAGATTGAGGAATCCACCACCACACAGCAGCCCCAGGCACGAGCTGTACCCTGTCTCTGTGGCCAAGGCTGCTACACACCCCATCTCTCCACCTCTGACCTTTGGAAACAGTTATGGAGAAATCAGCCCTCCAAGCATCCTTACCCTCCACTATTTATTGTTTCCAGCTTCTGAAAACTAGCATTTTAAAAAAATGGGTCACCCAGTCAGGCGTGGTGGCGCATGCTTGTAATCCCAGCATTTAGGAGGCTGAGACTGGAGGATCCGGTTTCGAGGTCAGCCTCAGCTAATTAGTGAGGCACTCTGCAACTTAGTGAGACCCTGTTTCAAAATAAAGAATAAAAAATAGGGCTGGGGTATAGCTCGGAGGTAGAATGCCCCTGAGTTCAATCCCCCAGTACCGCAAAAAAAAAAAAAAAAAGGATCACCCCAGCTGGGTGTGTGGGGCACCCCAGCTGGGTGTGGTGGGGCACACCAGTACTTGGGAGGCTGAGACTGGAGGATCACAGTTTTGAGACCAGCTTCAGTAACTTAGTGAAACTCTCAGCCACCTAGTAAGACTGTTTCAAAACAAAAAGTAAAAAAAGGGCTGGGATTATAGCTTGGAGGTAGAGTGCCCCTGGGTTCAATTCACACACACACACACACACACACACACACACACACACACACACCACACACACACACACACACACACACATAAAAGTAAACCACCCTGCCAGCCACAGAGAGTCACCACTCTAGGTAGGAAGCATGATGACCAGTGTCCCTACTGGCACCTGGGGAGTTCTGTCACTCAATTTCCTGGTTGTGTGCCCTCCACAAATACCAACCCACAGAAGCCATTGCCACCTGCACTCAACTGTGTATTTGCCCTCAGGAATGGAAAGCTGGAGGAAATGTCATTTCCTATTCCAGTTGGCCTTGGAAGGAGAGGTGTTTTTGCCTGATAGAAACCATAGGAGTGTCGATACTGTGTTTTTAGACCCTGCACTGCTCTCCAGGAGTGGCTTATAGGGAAACCTCACAGACAGTTCTGGGCTTTGTCTTGGTTCAGACTTATTAAGGTTGCAAGCAATCAACTTGAGCTGGCTTCAGCTTAGGAAAATAGGGAGATAAGCCGGGTGTGGTGGCGCACGCTTGTAATCCCAGCATTCGAGAGGCTGAGACCAGAGGATCCGGGTTCGCGGCCAGCCTCAGCTACCTGATGACACTGATATTTTATTATGAATTGCAGATCACTTTTTTTTTTTTTTTTTTGCGGTACTGGGGATTGAACTCAGAGGCATTCTACCTCCGAGCTATACCCCCAGCCCTATTTTTTATTCTTTATTTTGAAACCGAGTCTCACTAAGTTGCAGAGTGCCTTACTAGGTAGCCGAGGCTGGCCGCGAACCCGGATCCTCCGGTCTCAGCCTCCCGAATGCTGGAATTACAAGCGTGTAATTTTAAACTTATGTGATTTTGAGGTATATGGATAAGCATGTATTCACACTCACCTAAATTTTATTAAATACCCAGACTACTTCCAAAAGAGAATGGAAGCAACATCTAAAACAAAACAAAACACAAAAAAGGCCAGGCACAGTGGCGCACACCTGTAACCCAGTACTTGTAACCCAGTACTGTCTTAACTTCCTAGTTAAGACAGAAGAATCACAGGCTCCAGACCAGAATGTGGTAATTTAGAGAGACCTTGTTTCTTTTTATTTATTTATTTATTTATTTATTTATTTATTTATTTATTTATTTATTTATTTATTTTGCGGTACTGGGGATGGAACCTGGGGGCATTCTACCTCTAAACTACAGCCCCAGCCCTATTTTTTTATTCTTTATTTTGAAACAGGGTCTCACTAAGTTTCAGAGAGCCTCACTAAGAAGCTGAGGCTGTCCGTGAACCCGGATCCTTCAGTCTCAGCCTCCCAAATGCTGGAATTACAAGCATGTGCCACCACGCCTGGCTTCTTTTTATTTTTTATTTTTCTGCTGTACCAGGGATTGAACCCAGGGGCATTCTACCTCTGAGCTATACTCCCAGCCCTATTTTCTATTCTTTATTTTGAATCAGGGTCTCACTACGTTGCAGAGGGCCTCACTAAATTGCTAAGGCTGGCTAAGAACCTGCAATCCTCCAGTTTCAGCTTCCTAAGTACTGGGATTACAAGTGTGTGCCGCTATGCCTCGCTCAAAACCTTGTTTCTAAATAAAAAGTAAAATAGGGCTGGGAGTGTAGTTCAGTGGTAGAACACTCAAAAATAAATAAATACAGAGAAAGTATAAGCAAGAACTATTAACACCAAAAAAGAAGTAAAAAAACAAATTGTAAAAAGATGCAGGTGAGCTGGGTGTGATGGCGCATGCTTGTAATCCCAGTACTTGGGAGGCTGAGACTGGCAGATCTCAGGTTCAAAGCCAGTTTCGGCAACTTAGTGAGGCTCTCAGCAATTTAGGAAGACCCTGTTTCCAAATAAGAAATAAAATCAGGCTAGGGGTGTAGTTGAAGGTAGAATGCCCTGAGTTCAATCTCTAGCACCAAAAGCAAATAAACCAACAAACAAACAAACCCAGGTACAGTTGAGCAGAGCTACAGGGGATTCTATATTATAAATTTCCGACCTAATTTCTAAACTTAATTCTGAACTTTCTGATATTCCAGGCACTATATAAATTTATAATTGTATATTATATAGCTATATATAATATATAATGAACATATATTCAATTACATAGTATTATATAATTCCATATATAATAGTAATTGAATAATAATTATTATTTAAGTAATAGTTCAGACTCCTGGTATCCCTCAAACCCTTTCAAGGGCTCCATAGATCAAAACTATTCTCATAACAATATGAAGACAGCATTTGCTTCCTTCACTCTCATTCTCTCATGAGTGTATGGTGGGGTTTTCCAGAAGGTGCTCGTCATATGACATCAGCAAGACGGAATACAGAAATGGATATCAAAATCTAGCTGTCTTTCACTAAACCAGATATGAAAGAGACTAAACAAGTAGGTAGTGCAACTCTTCTCACTGATATTTTTGTTTAAAAAAATGATATTTTTAGTTGGGCATGGTGATGCACGCTTGTAATCCCAGTGCTTGGGAGGCTGAGACAGGAGGACGGCAGGTTTGAGGCCAGCCTCAGCTACTTAGTGAGACCCTCTGCAATTTAGTGAGACTCTGTTTCAAAATAAAGAATAAAAAACAGGGCTGGAGGTATAACTCGGAGGTAGAATGCCCCTGGGTTCAATCTATAGTACCACACACACACACAAAAAAAGAAAGATATTCATAAAATGTTAATTTCGTTGGTATAATATAGGTTTTTTTAAGTGAATTAGTAAATATTTAACTTTTGTTAATTTCTAATACAATATTAATGAATATATCCTATATAAGTAAAAACATTTTGTAGTTCTCAACAATATTTTTTATTTTTCGTTTTTGGTACTGGGGATTGAACCGAAGGACGTTCTACTCTGAGTTATACCCCCAGCCCTTTTTATTTTTTTTGCGGTACTGGGGATTGAACTTAGGGGCATTCTACCTCCGAGCTATACCCCCAGACCTATTTTTTATTCTTTATTTTGAAACCGGGTCTCACTAAGTTGCGGAGTGCCTCACTAGGTAGCTGAGGCTGGTCTCGAACCCGGATCCTCCGGTCTCAGCCTCCCGAATGCTGGGATTACAAGCGTGCGCCACCACGCCCGGCTTATTTTTTTGTTTTGAAACAGGGTCTCACTAGGTTGCCGAGGCTGTCCTTGAATTTGCAATCCGACTATCTCAGCCTTCCTAGTACTGGGATTACAGACATGGGCCACCATTCCCAGTTCAACAATTTTTAAGTGTGTAAAAGAAGCCAGGCATGGTGGCACACACCTATAATCTTAGTACTTGGGAGGCTGAGATAGGATTATGGGTTCAAGACCAGCCTCAGCAACTCAGGCCCTGAGTGAGACCCTATTTCAAAACAAAAAATAAAATAGGGCTGAGGGTATAGCTTGGAGGTAGAATGCCCTTGGCTTTAATCCCAAGTAACACACACACACACACACACACACACACACACACACACACACACACAGAGTAATGAGACTGAAATGCTTGAGAGCTATTGATCAAGATAATTCTTATCATTTAAGCCACTGAGATGGTGCTGCAGTTTGTAGTCTGGATTGTCGCCCAGGTTGGCCTCAACTCCCGACCCTCTTGCCTCAGTTTCCCAAGTAGCTGGAATTACAGACATGTGCTGTCCTGCCTGGCTTATAGTTGTCCCTAAGCGGCCACGTGCTGAAGGCTTGGTCCCCAGCCTGTGGCGCTATTGGGCGGTGGGAACCTTTTGGAGGCGGGGCCAAGCGGAAAGAAGTTGAGCCGCTGGGGGCGTGGCCTCGCAGGGGATGCTGGGAACCCAGCCCCTTCCTGTCTCTCTTTGCTTCCTGGCGGCCATGAGGTGGGCAGCTTTTCTCCACCATGTGCTCCCTGCCAGGTCCAGTGTAGTGGGGCCAACCAGTGGTGGACTGGAGCCTACAAAGCAGTGGGCCAAAATAAACCTTTTATTTTATTAAGTTGGTTAATCTCAGGTATTTGTTAGAGTAACAGGAAGCTGACTAACAGCTAGTGACCTTGCCCCCCAAATTCCTTTCCAGAAGGCATTGGACACACTTGATCCCCTGCAAAACTAAAACTATTTTACGAATAGGTGAAATAGCATGTTTACGTGCCTACATTCATGTATTTTTCATCTTATCTGTTTAAGGAATATTTCCCGAGGACTTGTTATACAGATTCCAGGTATTACATATGGCTCTAAAGAGAGCAAAGGGTAAGAGAAATATGGCCCGTCTTCTCATGGAGCTTGTATTGAGTTTGCCAAGGAGCAATGATGACTGGAAAATGGTACAGTCAATGTAAAAATCCAGATGGCTGGGCATGGTGGCACCTGCCTGTAATCCTAGTACTTGGGAGGCTGAGACAGGAGGATCATAGGTTCCAGGACAGCCTCAGCAACTTAGAAAAAACCCTGTTTCAAAAAGAAAAAAAAAAAAAAAAAAAAAAAAACCGGGCGTGGTGGCACACGCTTGTAATCCCAGCATTCGGGAGGCTGAGACCATAGGATCCGGGTTCGCGGCCAGCCTCAGCTACCTAGTGAGGCACTCCGCAACTTAGTGAGACTCGGTTTCAAAATAAAGAATAAAAAGTAGGGCTGGGGGTGTAGTTCGGAGGTAGAATGCCCCTGAGTTCAATCCCCCGTACCGCAAAAAAAAAAGGACTAGAGTGTAGCTCAGAGATAAAATACCCCTGGGTTCAATCCTCAGTACTACCAATTAAAAAAAAATACTACTCATGTGCTGGGTATTATTGGTGATTAAAGTTACTGCAGCTCAAGCCGGGCGTGGTGGCGCATGCTTGTAATCCCAGCATTTGGGAGGCTGAGACCGGAGGATCCGGGTTCACAGCCAGCCTCAGCTACCTAGTGAGGCACTCCGCAACTTAGTGAGACCCAGTTTCAAAATAAAGAATAAAAAATAGGTCTGGGGGTATAGCTCGGAGGTAGAATGCCCCTGAGTTCAACCCCCAGAACCACAAAAAAAAAAAAAAAAAAAAAAGTTACTGCAGCTCTAGTCTGTAATAATTGTGTTTAAATATCTGGTAGTAAATTCAGTATAGGTAAACAAAAAACAAATTCATATTAGAAAGTATTACATTTGTATTACAAAAAGATTTTTCATTTTGGATATGCCTGACATACAAAAGGGTGATCAATAATGTTAGTGATTGAATAATTGAGTAGTTCATTGTATACTTAAAATGATTCGGATGATCACAGTTGACTTCCAACTTTTCAGTTATGTGTATAATGCACTTAGGAAGATAAAGCAGTATTGCACAGTTGCAGTAAAAGAGGGAAGAACAAGCTCCTAGGGTGGCCTGTGTCTGATGTTAGGTGAGCTCAGGGACAGGAGGAAAAGTCTAGAGTTAGTAAAAGAGCAGCGTGAAAGAAAATATGAACTGTAAGTGGGACTTCATTTTTTTTTGATAGCACGGTTGGGCAGGAAGGTCAGGGAAGTGCAAATAAAATCCAGTTAGATGTGAGAGAAAAATATTTTTAGTATCCTTGTTGATTAAAAGAGAAATGTAGTATAGACCATGGTATGACTAGATTGATTTGCACCTAGTTGAATAATCACTTCCCAAAAGTTATGAAGTTATGGTTCACTCAAGTTCCGATGAAGGTCTCTACTGGCTTGCCACAAGGCTTTATCTTCAGTCTTAGTCAATACAGTATTGTTATACATATACATGATATGCTGAAGAATTCTGTTGGTGACACAAAGATAAGAGCTTAATGTTAAGATTTTAGAACCAGAGTCCATTCCCCTCCTCCCCCTTTGGCACTGGAGATTGAAACCAAGGATGTTTTACCTCTGAGCTACACCCACAGCCTTTATTTTTTTTTATAGTAAAAAAAAAAAATTATTGTAGTGCATCTGAGCTATACGCCCAGCCCAATATTTTGTTATTTATTTATTTATTTATTTTTGCGGTACTTGGGATTGAACCCAGGGACATTTTACCTCTGGGCTATGTCCCCAGTCCTATTTTTTATTCTTTTATTTTGAAACAGGGTCTCACCAAGTTGCGGAGGGCCTCACTAAGTAGCTGAGGCTGGCTGCGAACTCAGATCCTCCAGTTTCAGCCTCCCAAGTACTGGGATTACAAGCATGTGCCACCACAACCCGGCTCCAATTTTTTTATTTTTGAAACAGTATAAGTTGCTGAAGGCCTTCTAAGTTGCAATGGCTGTCCTCAAACCTGCAATCCTCCTGTCTCAGCCTCCCAAGTCCGAGATTACAGGTATGTGCATTCTACCTGGCTTTATAGTTTTTATTTTTATTTTTATTTATTTATTTTTGTGGTACTGGGAATTGAACTCAGGGGCATTCTACCTCTGAGCTATACCCCCAGCCCTATTTTTTATTTATTTTGAAACCGAGTCTCACTAAGTTGCGGAGTACCTCACTAGGTAGCTGAGGCTGGCCGAGAACCCGGATCCTCTGGTCTCAGCTTCCCGAATGCTGGGATTATAAGCATGCACCACCACGCCCGGTTCTATATTTTTTATTTTTAAACAGGGTCTCTGAGCATACACCTCCATGCCCAACTCAAAAATTCTTTAAGAAGGTGGGCATGGTGGTACATGCTTGTAATCGCAATACTTAGGAGACTGAGATAGGAGGATTGCAGGTTCAAAGCCAGCCTCAGCAACTTAGTGAGACTCTGTTTCCAAATAAAAAAATAAAATAGGTCTGAGGGCTGAGAGTGTAGCCCAGAGGTAGAATGCTTCTGGGTCCAATCCCCAGTACTACTAAACAAACAAACAAACAAAACCCCCCCAACTCTTTAAGAGTTTAAGAGACTGCAGCAATGTGTCATCTATAATAAGGTAGACTTTAATAGGGTAATCTTAAAATCCATTCCAACCAGCTCAGGATTTTTGGAACCAGCATGTTTAACTGGAATGGGGATGAGGTAAATACAATAAAGATCTTCCTGTGAGAAGAAGGCCACCATTTGGTTTCTGGGTATCCTGACAGTTCAGGATGTCAATAGGTGTGAGGCGGGGGGGGGGGGGGGGGGGGGGGGGGGGGGGGGGGGGGGGGGGGGGGGGACCTGGGATGGAAATGTGGATTATGAGTGCAGCATGCATAACAAAATAGCAAACTCAGTAAATGGCCTCCCAAAATGCTATGTGAAAGGCCTCTGAGGTTATAAATGGAAATACGCATATCCAGAATAAAGGAGGGAAGGGCTGGCTCTACTCTGTGCAGGTGGGCCTCTCCCAAGAACCAGAGATAATTCTGGTTGCTGCATTTTACAGAGACTTTGACCAGAATATGTACAATATGGAGAGACAGAAATTAAGATGGAAGGGTCTAGAAATCTGCTATGTCCCTGCTTTTAACCCAGCCAAGTGTGACCCCTGGTCTTCAAGGCCACATGGCTCCTGTACCTCTCAAACCTCACTTCCTGCCCCTTCCCTGACAGTCTCCACTTCAGTCACGTTGATTCCATACTCCTCAAGCAGGAAGCCTGTATGGTGCTGGGCCCTCTGCCCTTCCACAGTAGGTAGCATTTTGGCTCCTATTCCTTTGAAAGCCTTCAGACCCCTGGAGGAGGTGCTTGTGCAAAAGGCTTCTCCCACAGGGCCAGGTAGAGCAAGGAGGAGCAGGTGCTCCAGGGAGGGTGGAATTTGAGAATCTCACATTTTTCTTCTTTTTCTTTTTCTACAGGGGATTGAATCCAGGGGCATTCTACCTCCGAGCTACACCCCAGCCCTATTTTTTTTTAATTCTTTATTTTGAAACAGGGTCTCACTAAGTTGCGGACTGCTTCACTAGGTAGCTGAGGCTGGCCTCGAACCCCAATCCTCCAGTCTCCCAAATGCTGGGATTACAAGTGTGTGCCACCACACCTGGCTCCCCCAGCCCTATTTTATTTTGAAGCAAGGTCATCCTAAATTGCTGAGGGTCTCGCTAAGGATCTTGCTGAGATTGGCCTTGAACCTGTGATCTTCCTGTCTCTGCCTGCCAAGTACTGGGATTGTGTCACTGCACCTGGCTGAGACTCTCACCTCTCTTAAGAGTTGAGAAGGGTTGGCCACTTGGGGTGCACCTGCTACCTGCCTGAGGTGTGAGAAAGCCACTTGTCAGGAATATTGTTTGAAAGTTTTTGGTTTTTGTGTTCAGTACTGGGGATCAAGTCGAGGGCCTTGTACACACTAGGGGAGCACTCTACCACTGAGGTATACCCTCAGCCCTTGGCATTTGAATTAGATAATGCTTAAGGTGCTTTCCTGTTGCGGAATTCGATGAGACTGTCATAGGTCAGGCTACCTCTTTCTTGTTGAAACATTTTCTTTTTGAATTTAGTCTGCTGAAGTAGTTTTTTATTTATTTTATAATTTTATTGGTGCAATATAACTAGACATCACAGTGAGCTTCAAGGTGATTCATTCATGCCTGTACACATCTCTTGGGTGGTTCTCTCCTCCCCCCATCCCACCACCCCCTCCTCCCTCCCTGTACATGCTAGTAAGGCTGCTAGTGAGACTTTCATATATGGACATACTATTATTTAATCTGTTTACTTCCTCATGCTTCCCTTTCCCCTCCCTTCTCCCTCCCTCCCAGCTCCTTCCATTACTCTACTGGTCTCACTCATTATTCAAAGTTATTCTATGAAAACACAACTCCAGTGTTTTAAATGTGATAGTGGGATCCAAGTTACCAAAACTGTGCCCGTTTTTTGAAACGTAGTTTGGAATATGTGAGATTTAGAAGAGAAAGTATGTGGCTTCGTGGGAAATCTATGCCATTCTGAGTACGGCCTGAGAATGAACAGGGTGATCTGCTTTTCTAACTAACATAACCAAAACAACCATCTGTGTTGTTCTCTGGGGATCCTTCTAAATAAGACATGGCATCCGTCCTTTGGAGAATGATGTTAGCATTTAACTGCTGATAAAGGAAATGAATTCTTCCACTGGCACAACTGAGGTAGCCAGTCAGTAAATGCCTTGGTATGGACAGACAGACAAAAGAGTGAACAAGACTCTGGTATGCTTTTTCATTGAGGCAGAAGTCTTCCCTTTGAAAAGAGATAAATGTTTAGCATTATTAACACAGAATTCAGAGGGTACTGGACATAGAGGTATGTGTGTTTTTATAAATTAAAACAAACTGGAAATCATAACAATGCTTATAGAGGGCTCTGTGTTTCTCACTCAGGAGAAAGGGACAGAATGTCAGCAGGGTGGGAGCCCAGGGTGGGAAGCCCAGCAGGGCCTTCCTCCCACTGTCCCCAGGCCGGCCAAGAGCAAGACACCACCCCAGAGAGCATGGTGGGAACTTGTGACTAAATAGTCACGAACAGTTTCTCTGGCTGTGTGATGAGATTTTTGCTGCTTAAAAACCCCAGAGGTTGGAAACACATGACCAATGTTCTGTTAACCTAGTAAATGGGAAAGGAAGATCTTTCCTGGAATTCTGAATTTTTAAAACATTTCAAAACACAAGCAAGAAAAACAAACAAACAGAATTTCAGCACATTAAACAATTAAAAAAAACTCAAACCACAACAGAAAAACAAAACATGGGGCTGCAAAAAGGTAGACATGGGAATGAATCTTCTTTCTCTCCTAATTTCAGCCAGATTCTAGAACACAGTTTCATGAGAAGGAGAGGAACATACATAGATGTTTAATACTGGCTTCTGGGAACTTCCCAGAAAATGAATATGTGGGAGAATATGGGGAAGGGTCAGGCAGACCAAAGATCAGGAACTGGGACCCTTCTGTGACTTTGCTTCCAGGTAGAGGACACTGGCCTTCCTCCTGGGCCTTGGCACCAGGTCCTGGTTTTCCTATGTGACTCTCCATTGAGACTCCAGGGCTGTCATCATGGCCTCTGCCCTGCTCCTCTTGGGCCCTACAATCACCAAGGTCAGGACACCTCTGTCAGACCAGGGCCAGCCCTATGGCAACTGTTTGTGCATGAGTTCATGGGCTTACTGTGCCCAGTAGGCTGTAAGGACAAGAATGTATTTTGTCAATCACTGTGTCCCCAGTACCTAGTACAGCCTCAGTTCCAAAGTCAGCCCTCAGTAAAGATTCTTTGAACATTACCTTTAAAGGAAGATCCAAAGACAAGCAAACCTACATTAACCCTCTTGTACCCAGAGGCAAAGGCTGCATGCTTGATGTGTGAGCTAGAGTTTTCTTCTTCCACACAATCTTGGATTTTCAAATATCGGGCACCAGAAAGTCATCTTGTCGCCCAAAAACTTATTTATTTTGGTGTTCTAGGTAGTTCGAGAAGGGTCTCAGTCCTTGCCCACCACCAAATCTCCCCTAAGGGTCTGCGCCCCGTGGATGATCAATAAACATTTGTTAAATTAAAGAATAAAGTGACTGCTACAGGCCTGAGAAGGGGGCCTCTTTCAAAACAGGACATGTTAGGAAACTGAATTTCCCTGAAGGGAAAACACTGGTGAGGCGGCAGGCCCTTTCCCCCACGATTTCTGGTAAGGCGAGAAGGGTGCAGGTGGGAGACGAGGCAGACCGACCTAGAGTCCTGCAGAGCGCAGGATCTCACGCTGGAGGGGTGACAGGCGCTCCAGGACACAAAAGCCCAGAAAGCAGAGCGGCAGGTTCGCAGGCTAAGGCTGGGGCTGCAGTTCCCCCGCCCCACGTGACCAGGTGGCTCCTCTCCGCCGCGGCCAGGTCGGGTCGCGCGGCCACAGAGGGTCTGTAAGGTGAGGCGGCGGGCGGCGTCGCGGTGCGTCCGATCGCGCCGCTGTGGCCCGCCGGGCCGCTCCCTCCCTCTTTCGGTTCTCCCCTCCCCCTCCCCCCCCTCCATTTGGTGAACTCACAATTAGGGTCTGCGGCCAGGAAGGAGACGCCTGCCGGTGGCTCGCGGTAATGCGGCTCGCGAAAGCCCCTGGCCGCGCAGGCCTGGCGGCAACCGCCCCCCGAGGCAAAGCCCGCTCCTCCTGCTTCCCCTTTGCAAGTAAATTCTTCATTCAGCTGCCAAGACAGCGCAAGGTCTCTCTTTTTGAACGTTCTTCGCAAGATTTTTCAACGGATGTAGGTTCACTTACGGGGAGACCAAAGGTCCCTCTGCCTTGGCAGCCAGCTGGGTCCCCAGCACCTACCGGTCCGGGAGATGCTGAGTGAACATAAGCGGTCTTCTGCAGAAATTGGTCCTTGAAGAGATCAAAGCCTCTTTAGATTCCAAGGGCTTTTAGGTTAGCCAGATTGTCCTCTGGCAGGCGTGTGCCCGTCCTCTGCTTCAGGGGCACCCCTAACCAGAGCTTGCATCCCTAACAGCACTTGCGTGCGTGTGCTAGTGAGTGTGCGGAAGGAGGTGTGGATGCGGAAACTGTATTAGAAGTCTCAGTGAACAGAGCAAGGCAATGCAGCAAAACACTTTAAGGACCACCGACCCGGAGTCGGGACTGCGGGAGCCAGTCTGTTGGAGACTCAGGTCTAACCTCATGATCCCAAGAACCCACTTGAGCTGCCACCAAGTACTAGAAGAAAGAATGCTTTGAAGGTTGGATTAAAAAAGAAAAAAGTCTTCTTGGAGCTGCTGGTTTGAAGCTGGCCCCTTCAGGATTAATGTTGGAAGGCAGGGGGATCTGCAAGGCATTGCATTGGAGAAAACAGTGGAAGCCAAGATATAAAGATGCAGAGCCTGGCGTGGTGGCGCACACTTGTAATTCCAATACTTAGGAGGCTGAGACAGGAGGATCTCAGGTTTGAGACCTGGCTCAGTACCAAAAAAAAAAAAAACCAAACAAACAAACAAAAAAACAACTGACTAGGAATAGTGACAGTGTGGTTGCAGGTAGCCACAGCTGGTTCATTCTCTACAGTCCAGGAAGTGAGGAGTCTGGAGTTACTATGGGATGATTGAAGTTGGTCAAGCTGCATCAGCCCCACCTGGGAACTTGTTAGAAATGCAGATTTCCAGACTCCACCCTAAGATATTGCTGAGTCTGTTTCTAAAGGCAGGACTTTCCCTTTAGTTTACCCCCTATCCCCCCCACCCCCCATTCTGATGTTCTCTGAAGCTTGACTACGTCTGGATTAGGGAATAGCATAGAGTGGCAGGCTGGGTGGCATTCCAGGTGAAAGCTGGCTGGGCTGCATAGATCCCTAAAGGAGAATAGGAGTGTAAGGCCAAAAGGTGTGGGATGTGGCAAGGGAATTAGCATGTGCTAAATAAATCCTATTTTAATCATGCTGAATGCCAGAGGACAAAATTACAATGTAAACATCTTAATTGCCTTTTTTTTGGTATTTGGGATTGCACTGAGGGACATTATACCTCTGAGCTACACTCCCCACCCTTGTTATTTTTTATTTTGAAACAGGGTCTTGCTAAATTGCTGAGGCTGGCCTTGAACCTGTGATCCTCCTGTCTCAGCCTCCCAGATTTGCACCACCACGCCTGGGTTAACTGGTTTTATGTTCAATTTTACAGGAGTTTAGTGTGACAGCAGGCAGGACATCCACACAGAGATCCCTGGCGGCCACCAGAAGTCAGAGCTGGCAGCACAGGTGAGACAGGGATGGGAATCGCCAGGTGGAGAAGGAAGTTGAAATGAAAGGAGTGGCTCTGATCTCAAAGTGAGACAGAAGTCCAAAAGCATGCAGGTAAGGAGAGCTGGTCAGAGATAGCACAGAGCCATCGAGGCAGGGAAGAGACATTCCAGGAAGAACCAGTGGGAGGGAGCTGCCTTGCGCAGTGTTTTCCATACCAGCTGTGAACCAGTATGTATTTAAAAGGATAATAGAAAATGTCAGCATGTAGCTGGCTTGGTGGCACATGCCTATAATCCCAGTACTTGGGAGGCTGAGACAGGAGGATAGCAGATTCGAGGCCAGCCTCAGAAATTTAGTGAGACCCTCAGCAAATTAGTGGGGCCTGTTTCAAAATAAAAGATAAAAATAGAGCTGAGGAGCCGGGCGTGGTGGCGCACGCTTGTAATCCCAGCATTCGGGAGGCTGAGTCTGGAGGATCCGGGTTCGTGGCCAGCTTCAGCTACTTAGTGAGGCACTCCGCAACCTAGTGAGACCCAGTTTCAAAATAAAGAATAAAAAATAGGGCTGGGGGTATAGCTTGGAGGTAGAATGCCCCTGAGTTCAATCCCCAGTACCGTAAAAAAGAAAAAAAAAAAAATAGAGCTGAGGGTGTAGCTTAGAGGTAGAATGCCCTTGGGTTCAATCCCCAGTACCAAAGAAAAGAAAAGAAAAGAAAAAAGAAAGAGAAAATATCAGAGTGTATCTGACATAGCAAAGATAGAGTTTCCTAAAACTTCTGTTTAAGATCTACATTTGAGGGGGTGGTGGGTAACCAACATCATCTCGGTGGCATTCTGGCCAAATATATATATACACATAGTATATATTTCCATGAAATATATAATAATATAATGATATACTATATTAACCTATATATAATAATATATAATGACAGAACAATATTATCTAGTTATATATTATATAATGATATATCTATGGATAACCTCAATCCAATCATGAGACATCAGACAAACCAAAATGGAGGAACATTTGACAAAATAGCTGATTAAAAGGGTCAAGGTCCTTCCTGAAAGTCCAGGAAAGTCCAGGGAACTCACAGACTGCAGGAGACTGGGGAGACCAGACAGTTAAGTGCAATGTGGAATGCTGGCGAGGACCCTAGAACTGAAAAGGGACAATGATGAAAGGCTGGTGACTCTGATGTGGTCGACAGCATTGGACCAATGTGAATTTTCTGATTATGGTGATTGTGTTAGTATTACACGAGACGTTAATGCAGGGGAAAGCTGGATGAAGGGTGTATGGAAATTCTCTATACTCTTGTTGCTATTTTTCTGTAAGTCTAAAATTAGTTCTACTAGCCAGTCGCAGAAAGTTAAGGGACATATGTTTTCTTTAATATGCGCAAGCTAGAGAGTAACTGGGATACCAGAGGGATTCCAGATAATGGAGGAGAAACCTCAGTGGAGCTGGGCAAGTGGTCTAAGGGAGGGGGAGGGGGAGACTGAGGTTCATTATTGGAAATACTAACATCAACTGTGTGTACATATGTGAAAATCCCAATGTCAATCTCAGTACTCTGTATGGGAGAAGAGAAGAGGAGAGGGGGAGGGGGGGCACCAAGTGCTGTGTACCTGTATGTCAATATGTCAGTGTCAACATGGTATACATTATGATGTGAGACCATAATGCACCAATAAAAGCATATTAAAAAATGCCTTGTTGTTGTTGTTGTTCGGTACTGGGAATTGAACCCAAGGGTATTCTAACTTCAAGCTACACTCCCAGCCCTTTGTATTTTTTATTTTGAAACAGAATCTCACTGCATTCCTGGAAGTTTCACTATGTGGCTGAGGTGGATCTAGAACCTGCAATCCTCCATTCTCAGCCTCCCATCTACTGGGATTATAGGCGCACAACTTTGTGCCTAGATTAAGAAATGCATTTTGAAGCCGGGTATGGTGGTGCATGCTTGTAATCCCAGTACTTGGGAGACTGAGATAGGAGGATCGCAGATTTGCAACCAGCCTCAACAATTTAGTGAGGTCTTCTGCAACTTAGTGAGACCTTGTTTCAAAACAAAAGAATAAAATTGGGCTGGGGGTGTAGCTCAGAGGTAGACTGTCCCTAGGTTCCATCCCCAGTACCACACACACAAAAAAAGAAGGAAATATTTTTTATGTGTGAATGGCAAAGGGCTCATGATGTAGAATATGTTTTGTTTTTTATTTTTTTTTGGTAGTGGGAATGGAACCTACTGCCAAAAAAAGAAAGAAAAAATGCATTTTTGAGCCAGGTGCCTCAACCTAGTGCCTCAGTAAGTAATGAGACTCGTTAACCTAGCAAGACCCTGTTTCAAAACAAAAAAAATAAAGTAGGGCTGGGGGTGTAGTCCAGAGGTAGAATGCCTCTGGGTTCCATCCCCAGTACCACAAAAAAAAAAAAAAAGAAGAAATATTTTGTATGTGTGAATAGCAAAGGGCTCATGATATAGAATATGTTTCTTTCCTTTCCTTTTTTTTTGGTAGGGGAATGGAACCCAGAGGCATTCTACCTCCAAGCTACACCTCAGCCTGATTTTATTTATTTATTTATTTATTTATTTATTTATTTATTTATTTATTTATTTATTTATTCTGTGGTACTGGGGATTGAACCCAGGGGAATTTTGCCTCCGGAGCTACACCCCCTAGCCCTATTTTATAGTCTTTGTTTTTGAAACAGGGTCTCACTAAGTTGCAGAGAGCCTCACTAAGTAGCTGAGGCTGGCAGAGAACCTTCCATCCTCCTGTCGCAGCCTCCCAGGTACTAGGATTACAAGCCTGTGCCACCACGCCTGGCTTCTTTATTTTTTATTTTGAAATAAGGTCTTGCTAAGATGCAAAGGCTGGTCTTGAACCTGTGATCCTCCTATCTCAGCCTCCCAAATCCTGGGATTACAGGTGTGTGCCACTATACCAGGTTTAGAATATGTTTCTTCTGGTGGGTTGTAGGGGCGGAAAGCTTTCGCCATCTACCTCCCTCAGGGCGGAGGGCACCTGGGGCCGTTGGCCTGGGCCAAGCAGGGAGGGGCTCCTGGAGCCAAGGTGCCAGATGGTTTGTGGGCTGGAGGGGGAAGGGTGAGATGCCGTTGGGGACAGGTGAGTCAGAGTTAGTGTCACAAGGACTCATCACAGCACCTCCAGGTGATGAAATCCAGGCCTCCATTTTGCTGTTTGACAGAGACTGTGGATTGCAGAAGGGAGACCCTGCAAAGTCTGAGGGGTGCGCATGGGGAGGTTGAAGCTGCCAAAGTGCTATCTTTGGCAGAAGTTCTAAGCCAGGAAGAGATCCTCTGGGGAGAGGCTGGTGTTTGATCACCTAGCATTATGTATTTTCTTTGATTTGGAAGAGAAAGGGCTCATTATAGCCCTAAACCATGGTTTCTCTGAATCCTAAAGGCCACAAGGGAGATATGTGTCCCCTTTCCCCAGAAATCCCTCAGGTAACCTATTGGAATAAAAGGTTTTGGCAATGCAGCTGCTTCTAGCTTCTTTATCCCTACCTTGCCAATGGGCAGAATTTCAGTTGTCATGCTGGGACATTAGGGTTGCTGCTAAACATTACACAGTGGACAGGACAGCCTCCTCCACCAGCATGACCGAGTCATCCAGCCCCCAAAGTCAGTGATGCCAGGGCTGAGAAGCCCTGAGTCAGAGAGGAGGAAAATCTGAGGTGTGTTGCC
Organism: Graphiurus murinus; assembly: GCA_004027655.1. Lineage (NCBI taxonomy): Eukaryota > Metazoa > Chordata > Mammalia > Rodentia > Gliridae > Graphiurus > Graphiurus murinus. The sequence goes on from PVLC010012823.1 coordinate 34,032, forward strand.
TGGGTGCTTTTTGCAAAAGAAAGGATTCGATGTCATTCCTTGGCTTGATTTCAAGTGGATAATTAGAACCTGCTCACCTGAAATTTACACTTTAATTTTCAGTGGGTATCTTTCTTCATGGTTAAACAAGCCTAGTGGGCTGGATTCTTGACGACGGCAGTATTCTATGGCTGGATCTGTTTATCTGTTTATATCTGATTCTATGGCCAACAGTGGGTTAAACGATTGGTCCTAGAAGTGTTTTGAAGCCCTCAGGGATAAAAAGCACTAAAACAAGAAACTGGGGACATTAGCCTCATTATTAATTATTAGTAACATCCTCATGCCTATTCAGCCACTCTAGGATTCCCATGGGATTCCTGTTAGTGCTAAGGTCAAATCCAGATCCCTGACCTTGGGTCTGAGCAGACACCACTTGGAGTTAACAAGTGAAGCAGGGAGCTCTCTGGACGCCTGGCCCCGAAGCTCCAGTTTCTGAGAGGAGGTTTGGCAGCGGCAATGCTGAGCTTCAAAGCAAATCTCCAATCTTCTATCTGTACTTGCTGTTCCCTTATTTAGAACAGAGCAGTGCATACTTGTCTTTTGCTTCAAGGCAAGAGCAAATTCTGAAGGTATTAAATACAGCCTTACTTCAAGCAAACCAGAGAGCCTGGAGCAAGTTAAGGACAAGGTTCTGCATATCCCTTCCCTTCCAGTTTAAAGATTATAATAATTCAGAGTGGTGAAATTTAAAATCAGAAGCCAGGTTGCAAACGCTGACAAACTGAATGGTTATCATCTTAGAAGCCACACAGAATGGTTTGTGAAACCTGATTTGGCTTTTCTTTCTTTCTTTTTTTTTTTTTTTAACAGCATTTAAATGTTAAACAAGCTAAGACAGCTACAGACAGGCAGCCGGCATACAAGGAGCAGGTTTAAAGCAAAAAAAAAAAAAAAAAAAATTGGTTTGTTTGTTCATTTTCCCGAGGATTCTGTTTTTAAAAAGATAGTATCTATTTCATACTTAGTAATCTGGAGTTTTGGCAAAGTGTGACTTTGAGGATTTTAATACCTGTCCTTTCTGTTTCATAGGTCTTTATTTAAATAGGTTTGGAATGGTGACTCTCCTGGCAATATTCTTCCTTGAAAAGTCATATTATTTCCCAGTACAAGTGCTGCCTTTCATCTCTGGGAAAGATGCTACTGATTTCAATTTCATTTTTTGCTATCTGACTCATCCACACCCTCTCACCCTGGTCCTTAAAAACATGTGTTTTGAAGACATTACTGAGGTAAGAGGCAGGAATTTTAGCCAAGGGGAAAAGTTTGTCTTGCCAAACAAACTGGTGAGTCCTGGGCAGAGCCTGGTCTCCTGGTTCCCCCAGGAATCCTCATGTAGTAAAAGTTAATATGGCCAGGCTTGGTGTTGTACACTTGTAATCCCAGTACTTAGGAGGCTGAGACAGGAGGATTGCAAGTTCATGGCCAGCCTCAATTACTTAGTGAGCCCCCCACCCCACCTCACAACTTAGTGAGACCCTGTTTCAAAATAAAGAATAAAAAAATAGGACTGGGGGTATAGCTTGAAGGTAGAATATTCCTGAGTTTAATCCCCAGTTCTGAAAAAAAAAAAAAAAAAAGCATGGACTGACTCCTTGGGTCAGTGCCAATCTGAGTTCCAAGTTTTTCCTTGGAGTAGCTCATCTCAGTCTGAGGTTAGTGCTATTGTTGCCTCTCTCTATTTTATAGCGGAGAAAACTGAGGCTCTGAGAGATCAGCTCCTTTCCCCCAAGGTCACAGGGCAGAAAAGACTGCTGGAATTTAAAACATGCCTGTAGTTCCCTTGCTCTCAACCTTTTCCCAACAAACATCATCTGACCATTTTTAATCACATTAGCACGGGATAATGCTATAGTTTGTCTTTTAGATGTTTCCAGCTATTTTCACACCCTACCTCTTTTGTTCAGGAGGTTATGTTAGTAACTAGAATCCTGGACCGTGTCTTTTCATAAAGACTAGACTTGGACATGACTAGAGGCAACAAAGCTTGAACCGAGCTAATGTAGGGCTCAGCTGCCACTTCTCTTTATTTTCCTTCTCCACAGGTGGAATTTAGCTGGTGGGGTATAGGGTATAGCTTTTAAAAAATATATATATTTTTTAGTTCCACTTTTCTTTTCCTTCAACTGAACTTGATGTAACTGATACCCTTTTGAAGCATATAGCAGTTTACTCACGACTGTGTTTCAGGAAGATAAGCGGGTGGCAGTAATGGCATGTTTATCTTGGAGAGGGGACTGGAGAGGTGGGTTCCTTCCTTGAATGTGAGATATATTACCTCCTCACCTGGGATCCCAACTTCAGGTACCTAAGGGGGTCAGTGATAAATTTCAAGAGAAAGGAAATAAGAAGCCATTTTCCACTGATTTCAATGAAAAACGATGAGCTAGAGCAGAGCCATCTATCATTTCTGCAGGATTTTAGTACTAGTATGTTGCCCCACTGTCTCCTTATTATCCTACAGTGGGGAGAGGGGTCATGGGGTGGTCATTAGATCACTACTTTCAATGCCTATTTAGGCTTAAATATGACTTTCTGTCGTCGAGTTAGACATGGAACAATTTGCCAGCACACAGGCAATTCTGTGCCTAAGAGACATGTGGCAACTTGTTGGCATGGCCAGGGAGCCCTTTGGAATTGGTCCCTGCCCTCCTTTCTAGTCCCAGCATCTGCCATTCTGTACCCTGCAGCTACACCAGGTAGCCCGCACCCCTTTACTGTAGCTAAGGTAAAAGGCAAGTTGCAGCCACATTGGAATCCTGGGGATTGGTTTCTTACTTCCTCTGGGCTGCGACTTTGAGAGTCAGTGATCACGGGATGATGACTGGCGTGTGCAGTCTGAACCCTCAAGAGACAGAGAATTCAATGTCATTGTTCAAGGTAAAAGACACTTCATGCTGCTTCATGCCTCTGAGCCTTTCATCCACGTGAATCTCTTATTCTGGGAAAGGAGCAGAGAGGTATTTCAATAGTAGAGTGCCTGCATAGCACAAGGCTCTGGTTCAATCCCTAGGATCCCAAACAGAAAAAAAAAAAAAAAAAAAAAAAAAAAAAAAAAAAAAAAAAAAAAAAAAAATCCATCTCATCCCAGGGTGCCTTCTTTTACTCTGACTCCTGAATTATACATCTTCCTTCAGAATCCAGTGATTTTCCAGTGAGATGTTTTTCCTGACAAACCCTCTGATTGGCATGCTCCCCATATCCCCCTAACACCCCAGGTTTCCTCCAGTGCATCTCTCCCAGCTTCTCATATTGCTTTCTTTCTCACTAAACTATGTTCATTCATTCTCGCTGATGATAGTGGATCAATACATTTTTTGAATGAATGAACATGTCTTTTTGGCAGAGGAACTCATTTGGGAAACAACTCAAGTCAGAAAATTACTTGGAGAAAGCCTGGGAATGAGCTTAGCCAGCAATGCCCCAACCCCATGTCTGAAGCCAGCTACTGTGTCCTGCAGCCATGGCCACTCAGCCGGCCCAGCCTGGCTTCTCCAAACTCTCCATTTTCCAAAGCATGGGCCTGTCAGCTTTGGTGGCATCATAAGTCCTGAGTAGACGCCACATCTTTGGTGTAACTTGCCATGATTGTGGTGAAGAAAGTGACCCAGGAAGATGCCAGTCTTTGTTTAGGAGCAGAGATGCTGCTTCTCGCCCGTGCCGGTAAGTAGGGCCGGGCTAGCTGTGTGCCATGTTTCATGTGCAGGTTCTGTCCCGGCTGCCTGCCTTTTGCAGGGAGTAGAATGCTTTATTCTGGTGGCTGCATAGAACACAGCCACAGTGGGGAGAATTTTCCCTTGGGAGGCAGTTCTGCTTGCATCAGAGAAGACAGCCTCCCTCTGGCAAGAAGAGCAGAACAGAGAAAAGCTTCTCAGCTCCAAGCAGTTTCCTTGCTGCTCCTGCACAGACACTCCTCCATCAAATTTAGGCTGTCCCCTGAGAGGCCCATAGATCTGCTAACCTCTCCTAGCACATTAGCACTAATTAGTTTGTTCAAGGACAGGTCCATTTTGATCCAATGGAGAAAGGCCACTAAAGGTCTTTGCAGGAATGAATGGAAACCTCCAGGAAGCACCAAGACCTGAGCTGAAACCACCACCAGTCTGTTGGCTGTTTGTTTGTTTGTTTTGTGGAACTGAGGATTGAACCCAGGGGCATTCTACCTCAGAGCTATACCACCAGCCCTATTTATTTTTTTATTTTTTTATTCTTTATTTTGAAACAGGGTCTCATTAAATTGTGGAGGGCCTCACTAAGTAGCCGAGACTGGTGGTAAACCTGCGATCCTCCTCTCTTAGCCTCCCAGGTGCTGGGATTACAGGCATCCACTATCCTTGGCTCTGTTTTAGCCTGTCTTCCATTTGAGGCCTCGGAGACAGAGCCCTAGCACTGAAGTTTTTGTCCTCCAGTACTGGGGAGAGATTACTTATTTTCTTTTGGGTTTTTGGGATTTATTTATTTATTTGTTTACTTTTCGTACTGGGGATTGAACTCAAGGATGTTCTTCCTCTGAGCTACATCTCCAGCCCCTCCCCTTTTTCCTTCCTTCCTTCCTTCCTTCCTTCCTTCCTTCCTTCCTTCCTTCCTTCCTTCCTTCCTTCCTTCCTCTTTTGTGGTGCTAGAGTTTGAATCCAAGGGTACAAGAGTATTCTATTCCTGAGCCTATTTTATTCCTCCAGCCCTATTTTATTTGGAAACAGGTTCTCACTAAGTTGTAGAGGGCCTGACTAAGTTGCTGAGGCTGGCTTTAAACCTTAAATTATCCCATCTCAGCCTCCCAAGTACTGGGATTACAGGTGTGCACCACCACATCCAGCTTAGTTTTTATTTTTTAAACTGGACATGGTAGCCCATGCCTGTAATCCCAGTACATGGGAGGCTGAGACAGAAGAATTGCAGGTTTGAGGACAGCCTCAGCAAGTACTGAGACTCTCATCAACCTAGCAAGACCTTGTTTCAAAAAAAAAAAAAAAAAATAGGGCTCAAGTGTAGCTTGGAGGTGGAATGCTCCTGGGTTCAATTCCTAGTACCACACCAAAAAAAAAAAAAAAAAAAAAATCCTTATTTTTGAAACAGGGTCTCACTAAGTTGCTGAGGGTCTCACTAAGTTGCTGAGACTGGCCTTGAATCCAGGATCCTCCTGTCTCAGCCTCCCAAGTACTGGGATTATAGGTGTGTGCCACCACCCCCAGCTCCTTTGGGTTTTAATCAAGTGTAAATACTTTAAACTGCTATCAAAATCCTTAGAGGTCTGGCCAAGCACTGTGGTACAGGTCTGTAATCTCAGAGTTTGGGAGGCTGAGACAGGGAGGATTGCAAGTTTGAGGCCAGCAAGAAACAGACTATGGGATGTGTTTCTGAGACTACTGAGGGAAGAAATTGGTTCAAAATACAACCTCATTCTGAGTTTCTGGGCCAGAGCTTGTGTGGTTCCTCCCACTGGCAAGAGCTGCCCCTCCTGAGGCAGAGGTCAGGCTTGGGGATGGCCTGGGACCATTTTTAAGTGGCCAGGGTCTGATAGCTACATTGTTTATCAGAGGTAGATGCCAAGACACTCCTCTGATGCATGGTGTTTGGCAGACACGCTGCACCTGTACGTCTGGCTTTGGTTTAAACTCGCCATCTTCCTTTCCCTGTGCCTATCCCTTTTTATTTTTTATTTTGAAATAGTGTCTCATTAGGTTGCTGAGGCTGGCCTCTAATCTGCCATCCTCCTGTCTCAGTCTACCAAGTACTGGAATTACTGGTGTGTGCCGTGCACGCCCAGCTCTCTGTGACATTCTGAGCAGTTAGTTCCCAGAGTGATCCCTCCAGAGTAGCTTTACTGTATTTTTAGTCATGCTTTCAGAGGCATTGAGACCTCTATACAAAGCCAGAAGTGGGCATATGCCACAAGAACCCCTCAATGCTGACTTAGACTTTAAGAAACAAGAGCACAACTGTGTCTTGTGTAGGGGCGGGGGGGGGGGGGGGGGGGGGGGGGGGGGGGGGGGGGGGGGGGGGGGGGGCACGGAGGGTACTGGGATGGAACCCAGGGATGTTCTACCACTGAGCTATATCCTCAGGCATTTATTATTTATTTTTGTGGCGATGGAGATTGAACCCAGTGGCATTCTACTTCTGAGCTACACCCCGAGCCCTGTTTTATTTTTTATTTCAAAATAGGATCTCAAAAGGCTGTTGAGGGCCTTGCTAAGTTGCGGAGGCTGGTCACAAACCTGCAATCTTCTTGTATCAGCCTTCCAAGGATTAGGATTTCAGGTGTGCGCCACCATGCCTGTCAAACCTGTCCTTTTTAACCTTTAGTTTTTGAAACAGGATCTTACTAAGTTGCTGAAGGTCTTGCTAAGTTGCTGAGGCTGGTCTTGAACTGGCAATCCTCCTGTTACCACTATCCTTACCAAAGTTTCACCTAGTTTCCCACAGCACATCACAGGCAAGTTGATGAGTCCTGTGGGCCAGTAAAGATGGTCTCTGTGTCATTGCAGCAATGCCAAGAAAGCTGAAGTTTTCCTAGTCTGCACCTGTGGCCCATCTCCCAGCTGGGCCAGGCTCTGGCTGGGCCTCTCAGAGATGGCTTTCTATCACTAGAGTGAGGCTCCCTGGTTGCTCTGTCTGTCTGGCTTCTTTACCCTTGCAACCCAGGCACCCACAATAATGCCCAGCAGGCGGACTCTTGCCAGTGTTTGTAGAACAAATGAATACATCCTCTGTGCCATTTTGGCTAGAGAGTATCTGCACTGCTGATTCCAGAAGAAAGATGACAGCTCTAGAGAGAATCCTCTGCAGTTCTGCCTCAGCCTTGGACTAGAGATAACCAATGTTATTGTTCCAGTCTTTCTCCAGTAATTGAGTCACCACCCAAGGCTACCTAGAGAGGCAGAAGGAAGCAAAATATTATGGGTCTTCATGGCTTTGGAGGGGGGAATGCAGTATTAAAATGTGCATAAGAGCCGGATGTGGTGACACACACTTATACTTGGGAGACTGAGACAAGGAAGATGACAGGTTTATAGCCAGCCTCAGCAACTTAGGCTCTCAGCAACGTAGCGAGACCCTGTTCAAAATAAAAAAAATAAAGTAGGACTGGGGGTGTAGCTCAGAGGTAGAATGGCCCTGGGTTCTATTCCCAATATCATAACATATATATATGCATAGCAGAGATGTCACCTTCTGGTGGGGGGGCAAATCTGTATATATTTGCATACATATGCATATACCCTAACCTGCAAGGGTGTCCAGGTCTCTCAGTTATAGATACACCAGTCCTTTTATTCTCTTCTCTATAGGGTACTCTGAGAAACAAAAGCACAACTATTAATATTCTAGAAATTGGGGGGGGATCACAAAACAAATACACTATTTAAATTTTATTTTATTTATTTTTTTTTTTTGCGGTACTGGGGATTGAACTCAGGGGCGTTCTACCTCCAAGCTATACCCCCAGCCCTATTTTTTATTCTTTATTTTGAAACCGAGTCTCACTAAGTTGCGGAGTGCCTCACTAGGTAGCTGAGGCTGGCCGCAAACCCGGACCCTCCGGTCTCAGCCTCCCGAATGCTGGGATTACAAGCGTGTGCCACCACGCCCGGCTCACTATTTAAAATTTAAATGTAAAAATTTCATTTTTAGCATACATTTGGTTTGGTTTGGTACTGGGGATTGAACCCAGAGGCATTCTACCACCAAGCTACACTCCCAGACCTGTTTTGTTTTTTATTTGGCAGAAACAGGGTGTCTCTATGTTACTGAGGGTCTCGCTAAGTTGCTGAGGCTGGCCTCAGACCTGCGATCCTCCAGTCTCAGCCTCCTAAGTACTGAGGTTACAGGCATACCCCATCAGACCCAGCAAGTATGCATTTTTTATAAGTAGAAAAGAACATCTGGAAGACTTTCCAGGGACGCAGAAAGTAAAATCAGTCCTGGTTCTGTTTGAAAGCAGATGGAATGGATCCACTGTTTGCTTCTTTTTGTGTGCTACGCACTCATTCCACCTTTTTGTCCCAAGAGGACTAAGATAGCTTGGAGAACTCGGGCCTGGTCCTTTTTCAAGATCATCATACATTTTCCACAGGGAAATGGACTCTCACTTTGGAAAACATAACACTACTCTTGTTTTATGTTCCTTAGAAAACAGCTACAGGGCAGCTGGAAGCGGAGGCTGGGCCTGAGCGCAGGGAGCCCGGCTCCAGCGTTGTGTAACTGCCTGGGATCACGTTGCACCCACGACTTCCACAGGCTTTTACTGCAATAATAAGCTTGATCTTCTTATTCAAATACAAGTAACAACCACAGCCAGTTCCAAGTCACGTTGTCCCGGTCACATGGCGTCCAGACAGAGAGCCGGGCTGGCAATCATTAACTAATGCTTACTCCCAGGGAGCAAATGCTGGGTTTAAAGACGCTGGACTCTGATTTTATAAAACAGCCAGGACTGCAACAGAAGGTATCCAGGGTGGGCGGGGTGTCTTGTCTTTTTCAGTTCTTTCCACGGGAAGGAAAAGTGCCAAGAACACTCTCTCCTTTCACTCTTCTCCCAGAACTTTCCTAACTTGCTCAGAGCAGCCACCTTTTCCAAACTGAAAGAGCCCAGGCTGCGGCATCCCAAGTCCTGCCTGGGCGCCAGAGGGAGGGGTGGAGGCTTGGCTCGGGGGAGGGGGCAGTGCTAGGGAAATGGAGGACAGAATTTGGATCTGAGTTTAGTAGATAGCAAAGTTTTCTCTTGTAGGATGTAAACATTTCTGAACGCTGGTCCTGTGGGTAGAAGTGAGGGTGGGTTCTGGGATTTACATTAAAATGAAGAAGTGTATGGAATGTGGTGGCTCCTTAAAAGGACTAAAGTCTTCCCATGGTAAGACCAGACAAAGACCCTGCCTGCCTACCAGAGTGTTTTCTTGTACAGCCATTTGAATTTAGAGTAAGTTCCTTCACTTTCTCTAACGTGGATAGTGTTATGTTGTGCTTTCAAAAACTGTGAAGATAAGCCAGGTGTGGTGGCGCACGCTTGTAATCCCAGCATTTGGGAGGCTGAGACCGGAGGATCCAGGTTCGTGGCCAGCCTCAACTACCTAGTGAGACACTCCGCAACTTAGTGAGACTCGGTTTCAAAATAAAAAGAATAAAAAATAGGGCTGGGGGTATAGCCCCTGAGGTAGGTATGCCCCTGAGTTCAACCCCCAGTACCGCAAAAAAAAAAAAAAAAAAAA
>PVLC010012824.1:0-42803 GCA_004027655.1 Graphiurus murinus
CCTTTACTCACAAGTGGGAGGAAGATCACAGAAGTGCAGTGTCATGGCAGCCGAGGGAGGAGAGAACATTTTGAGAAGAGGTCACCTATGTCAACTGTCCCTGAAATGACTTTGGTAAACACTAGACTCTGGAGGATGTTGAGAACCCGGTGGAAGAAAAAGCCATTTAAATTGTCAATAAAGATGTCATTGGTGACCTTCAAGGGACAAGTTTCAAGGAAGCAGTTGGGCGGAGGTTGAGTGCTGGTGTTACAGAGGAAGCATGTGGCGAGGAAATGGATGTATTGCTTCCTCAAGCCTGGGTGACCTTTCACAGAGCACTGTGCCTCATTGCTGCTGATGTGAGAAAGCCCCTCTTCCCTGGAGCTCTGTGGCCCAGGCAGTCAAGCTCTTCCCAGCAGAGCCCCACAGACTCGGTTCTCATGCATCAGCCTGCTGATTGAAGTATTTCCAGCACAGCCTACCAGATTCTTTGAAAGGCTTTTGAGGTTGCTCATTCAAGGGAATCCTTTTACTCACTATATATTATGAATGGAGGGAAATATGAGACTAATAATTCTGCTTACTAATTGATCATTTCTAGGACTCAAAAATGTATCATTCTGGTTTCCATCTGGATTCCCATCCATCCACCCATCTGTCTGCTTTTCCTTGATAGTTATTTCCACCACAGACAATCTTTCCTTCTCTCCAAGGTAGTTTGTCTCTCTGTATTATGGATTCCACCTCTTACCCCTACCCCACTACTCCCTTCCCTCTTTCCTGGAGAACTTATAAAAAGTGAGATCCTTTTTTATCTCTGATCTCGGGTTTCCCCCTTTCCTAAATACAGGCAAATTGTTCCTATCTCTTTTTGAAAGTAACACTCTGCCCCTATATCCACCAATAGTTATTGCCCTAGGATTCAGATCCAAGTTCCTTGAATGCAGTAGCTACATGACCTTGTTTCCACCCTCCCCATCCCACTGAAACTACTGTCTCTGAGTCCCAGCCACACTCCCATATCAATTTCTAATATCTACCCTTTATATTATACAGCCCATCTTATTTTCTGTCTTACTCAATAAACTAAACTCACAAGGAACAAGATAGTTTCCTGTTTATCTTTGTACCCAACATCTAAACAGTCATTCTCTAGCACATACTGGACAGTCGATGACTGTTGAATGAATGAATCGGTGACTGGCTGAATGAATGAATCCTATTTGTGACCTCTTTCACATTTGACTCAGTTAACCATGTCCTCCTTTTTTTCAAAACCATTCTTCCATTAGCTGCTCAGACGATAGCCTCTCTGGTTTTCATGCTAACCCTCTGTCAGTTCTTTTGTGGTTTCTTATCTTTAAGTGATGCAACTTCTTAGGAGTCTGGGTTCTTCTCTTGACACCCTGCTCTACCTGAGTGAGCTCATCTGTGGTGTAGCTCTCATTGCAACCTAATCTCTCCTCCAGCCTTGATCTCTCTCCTGTTCTTCAGACCCACATATCTGAATGGGAAACATCTCCATTGAACTATTTCATGGAGGCTTCAAGTACAACTGTTGACTAAACTCATAACTCCTATCCCAGAGAAAAGGATAGCGTCAATTTAGTTGCCAGAGTTAAAATATAGGAATTTTCTGCTCATATTCCTCCTTTGACCCCTCCCTATACATGCTTATGTGTGTGTGCGCACACACGCACGCACACACACACACTCTTCTATGTGTGAGCACACATCTAGATAGCCAGTCAGAATCAGGACATTATCAGTTCTGGGTGTGCAGACCTTCTAGCCATCTGTGAGACACAGTGGTCAGCCCCCTCCCTGGATAGGAGAGGAGAGATTGGAGAAGAACCACTAAAAAAAAAAAGGTAAATCTAATGATATGGTTGTCCCTCCAAATCCTCTCATATCACTTAAAAAAAAAATCCTTTAAATAGCATTTTAAAATAAAATGGGAAAAAGCAGTAAAAAGGAATGAAGAGATATTTTCGTTGAGGCAATTCCAACCACATATTTCATAATCACTTGTTAATTTCCTTATCTATTTCCTGTGCTGACTGTCCTTCAACAAAGACTTTACATGGGTTATCTTATTTGATTTTTAATATGGCTCTCTGAAGTAAGTATTCTTCATTTCCTTCTTTTTGTAGATGGTAGCAAAGGCTTGGAGAAATAATTTTTCCTGATTTTGACTGGTAATAGGAGTGGAACTGGGATTCAACCCCAGATTCACTTGGCTCAAAGCCATTCTCAGCCATCACTTTGAGACCAGAAAAGGAGACAAAGGAAGTTAATGAGATATCATTGCTAGGATAGATCTCTCTCTCAATATCTCTCTCTCTCCTCTCTCTCTCCCTCCTTCCCTCCCTCTCTCTCATTTGAAGCTTTTTCATCCTTCATCTAGTTTCTCACCTTTTCACTGTGTTTAAACTATATGATAGTCATATTCAAACACATCAAGCTCTCTCCTGCCTATGGGCCTTGGCGTATGCTAATGTCCTCAGGAAATTTTTTCTCCTCTCCATGATGATGGCTTCCCTAAGTCCTTCCAGATTGCTCCACTGGGACCTCCCCTGCCTGTGCCTTCCCATTCCTCAGCTCAATCCTGAGCATTAACTTGGTATCCATCCTTTGCTAGCATCCATCTTCAAGCACTCTTACTTTGCACCCCTAAAGACATTTTTAAAGCTTTATATTGCATAAGCTTAAATAATCGCAAATTTTTGACTTTAGAATAAATTATCACATGACTTTTTGAAATGTATCCAATGGAAAGTGAATGCCATATCATTTGGCATCCATCATGGTCCTTTGTAAAACAGTACACGGGCAAGCTCTTCAATGGTAATTTTATACCATTCCCCTTTCTCCTTTACTTTGTGCTTGCATTCCTGTATTTCTACATATTTTTATCACAGTACAAGAAAAACATTTTTTTTTTTTTTTTTTTTGCAGTACTGGGGATTGAACTTAGGGGAATTCTATCTCTGAGCTACACCCCCAGTCCTATTTTTTTAATTTTGAAACAGGGTCTCACTAAGTTTCAGAGAGTCTCACTAAGTAGCTGAAGCTGGCAACGAACCTGGATCCTCCTGTCTCAGCCTCCCAAGTACTGGGATTACAAGTTTGCGCCACCATGCCTGGCTTAGAAATTTTTATTTCTTGAAAAGAAATGAAACACGATACTTCTACCAAATGCAAGTCCTCAGGCAGATCAACTTTAAGAAAGAGGTATGGATGTTGAGAATCTGGAAATTTATTTCTAGTTATCATTACCTACATACCCTTGGAAAGACTTGCTATATTCTTGGAGTATACACACTCCAAATATTTATTTGCATATTTATTTATTGGTATTGGGGATTTAATCCAGGGGCATTCTACCTCTAAGGTATATCCCCAGCCTTTTTAAGATTTTGAAACAGGGTCTCACTAAGTTGCTGAGGGTCTCACTAAGTTGCTGAGGCTGGCTGTGATTATAGGTATAAGTCACTCAGCTTGACTTGGCACCCTCTAATTTAAAGAGTTCCATTCTCCAGTACTCTTTGTATGTTCCTACAATATTTGTCTCATTGATTTATAATTATTACTTTATCTGTTGTCATGTTCCTGGAATCACTCAAGCCTGGCTTTTTCCCTAGGTCTCTGTCCCAAAGCAGGCATTTTATAAAGTTTTGCTGGTCCAATGAATTAATTAATGTTGTATCCTCTTCTTTTATTCAATGTGGTAGTTGCTTTTTAAGAGTGTGTTATTCTGAACACTCTAGGTCAGATTCCTTCAACAGGGAAACATAAGGGGATTTCCAGCAGGTGAATATAAACAGTTCACTTCCTCACCTGTAGAAGAGAAGTAAAGAATTTATGGCCCAGTCTATGCCTCCGGAGCCTGGTAGTTCCTGCTGCATAGGATATGATCAAATTGCTCTAAAGGAACTACCCATCTGGCATGGACAGCTAAGCCAATAGAGTATTATAGAGTAGATGGGGCAAGAGTGGCCATTTGCACTTTTACCTGAGAGCAAGGCATGCTACCAAGTTGGGCAAGGCCATAATACAGTGTTATGATCATTAGATAGGCCTGCTGTGCTTCAGTCCCCCTATTATAGACATTAAGATGTGTGTGTTATTAAATTTAGTTTTTGAGGTGGAGAGGAGCCCAATTACCTCCTGGTTGTAGCTAAGACTATCTTTTTTGAGGGAAAGGGTTGTGGAGTAGAAGGAGCATGGGATTTGGAGTTTGGTAGTTAGATCTTGAGCTTGAATTCAAGATCTAACTAACTGTGGCAACTTGAGCAGGTACTTAATCTTTCTGAGTTGTTGGTTTTCCCCATCTATAGGATCAGAATAATGTAATGGTATGTACCTCAATGTATTGAGTGAAGATATAAATGAGATTGTATACGTCGAGTTCTCGACATCTGACAGCCAATAAACACTAATTCCTTTCTTTTCCTCTTTTTTGTGTGGCTCATTTTTTTCCCTGGAACTGGGGGTTGAACCCAGGGGCATTATACCTAAAAGCTACACCCCCAGCCCTATTTTTTATTCTTTATTTTGAAACAGGGTCTCACTAAGTTACAGAGAGCCTCACTAAGTAGCTGAGGCTGGCCGTGAACCCAGATCCTCCAGTCTCAGCCTCCCAAATGCTGGGATTACAAGCGTGCACCACCATGCCCGGCTTGTGTGGCTCATTATTATGAGCATATAGTTGCATTATGTCATCACTATTTTTGTATGTGTGAATTGGGATTTCTCTCCCTTCCTAGAGTCTCCTGAGGTCCTGGTTAATTTATCTTTGTATCCCTCAGACATGGCACCATACCTCCTTCATGGAGGGTAATCAGGAAAGTTAATTTAATGGCTGAAGTCACCTTAGGACATCTGCCACAGATGGTAAAGGAACATCTACTTCCAAAGTCTTGATACTGGCTGCAAAATCTTCATGATTTAATATTCTTTGGGCCAAGCAATAGATAGTGACTCTCTTTAGTTTCATACTAAAAAGGATTTGATAGACAGGACACTCCCACAGTCGTTTAGGAGAGTTCAACAGTCAACCCAGGGTGGCATGAAAACAGGAAGCTCCCGCACCTGCAGCCACAGGAGCCTGGCCCTAGGCACTGCCTATGACCCACAGCTTCAAATTTGTCCATACTTGGATGGCTGCCAAGGTTCAAACTCCCAGGATAAAGCCCAACTTGTATCCGGTGCCCTTCTGGTCAGAGCACCAATGGCTGATCACAGAGGGAAGCAACAGCAGTTTCACATCCCGGATTCTGAGTCTCCCCCAGTGCATGTGTCCTCATCGTCATTGGCTTCTGCTGAAATATGAGCACTTTAAATTGCCACGTATTTAGAGCATCTGTGTCAGATACCATCTCTCATGACATCCCCTTCCTACCTAGCCACAAGATGAAACCAAGTCAAGGGAAGCATCAAGAAGAAAAAACAAAAACAAACAAACAAAAAAACTCACTAAGGGCCGAGTTATAAAGCTTCCAAGAGTTCTTCCTCCATTCCTTGCCATCCTCTCTTTCTTCCTCCCTGACTGCCTGCCACCACTGATGTCTCTTTGGTATCTATTACATAGCAGCAGGGATACTAAGTTGTGTACAATTTGATCCTTGCTTTAAAGGAGGTAACTGTCTAGTAGAGCGACATAGTCATGTGAAAGTATTTTGTTCAAATGTTACAGAGCAGAGGTAAGAGATGGATGGCCATTAGAGGGGGCAGGATAAGATATGATGCTGGGGAGGAAAACGTGTACTGGGTAATGATGAAATTAGTCATCCAGTTCTGGAAGCATCATTAACATCCACCTAGGGATGGACAGTTCTTTCCATGTATCTTCCTTACCTGCTCTTATGAGAACTAAGTATTCCTTTAGCAGTGATGTACATTAGGATTATTTATCCGCACTGTGAATTGGAAAAGTGCTAAAGGGCCCCTTGCTCTAAAATCACTTTCTTCACTGACTGTCCCAATGCCTGAAGTTCCCAGATTGGTTAGAATGATTGTTTCCTGTAAGGTACTGGGTGTGGGGAAGGCCTCCGTACAACATCTACAGACAATAATTCATTAGCAAGCACTGGCCCATCTCTTGCAATAGTGGCTTTCCGTAGGAAATGAGTCTCAAAACAAATACAATTTGCTGGAAACAAAGGTGACTTTGAAACCCTAAACACTGCACCACACTTTATAGGAAGAGCTAGATCGAATAGGAAAAAAATAGAGGGAGGTAAGAGAAAGTAGAGGCCTGGCCCTGGAGAAAGATTCTTCCTACTTAAGATTTAAGGTAGGACTGTGTGTTTGGAGGCTCCCCAGGAAGTACTAAAAAGGCATTCTCTGGTCATAGAAATTTGGGGAAAGATGGGTTAAACAAAGTAAAATTTGTTATTCCCATCTGGGTGTGGTGGTGGTGCATACCTATAATTCCAGCACTTGGAAGGCTGAGACAGAAGGCTTACAGGTTCAAGGGCAGCCTTAGCAACTAAGAGAGATTCCTCAGCAACTTACTGAGATACTATTTCTAAATAAAAAATGAAAAATTAGGGCTGGGGATATAGCTTGGAGGTAGAATGCCTCTGGGTTCAACCTCCAGTATAAAAAAATTATTATTTCTGATATGCTAACATTGGTAATATAATAATAATAATAATAAGTAATAATAATAATAAGTAATACCTATTGAGGACTTAGTTCTTTTCAAGTACTATATATATTTATGCATTACCTGTTGTCATTCACTGAATCCTTATAACCCTATAAGTAAGTGGTTTTATTACAGATGTTTTAGAGATATTTAAAAAAAAAAAAGAAAGAAAGCAGGGGTTTAGAGGAGGCTAAAACACGTGGCTAACAAACCTGTAACATTGTATTCTATTTGAAATTCTTGTTCTGGCTCCAGCCTGAAACCCTCAACCACTGAGGTGGGGTCATGTCCTATAGGTGCTGAAGTTCTAAGCAGGGGATGGTGAACATTTTTGGCAAAGGGCCAGACAGTAACATCTTTTGGCTTGTGGACTGCACAGTGTCAGTGCCAACCACTCTACCCTGCTGCTGTAGTGAGAAGGCAGCCAGGGGTGGTTTGTAAGCAGATGGGTGTGCCTGCATTCTAATAAAACTCTAGTTACAGAAGAAGAATGGCCTGCTCTGAAGAGCTAGAAGGAGAGAAATAGTATATAGTCAAAATCACCCTAAAATACCACTAATTGCTTGTAGGAACTGCCTTTAGCAATATTGGAAGCTACCTTAACAATATAGTGGGGCCTATGGAAGCAAGACAACAGAAGATTCATGTTTTGTGCCTCTTTGCATTTTAGGAGTGATCTCTCTATTCCTTCAGTGGTGGAGACCAAGTCCAGTATTAAATGGGAGAAGAAAAATAGAGGACATAAAGGATTCTCCCACCATTCCCTTCACTTTTTTTTCCAGGTAAGTATAGTTGAATAATGCACATGTGGTGTAACACCACTACTCAGTGCTCTTTATCAAATGATTTCACTTTGTCCTGATTTGGGTTGGTGCAGAGCATTTTAAGGACTTAAAGATTTCTGTAATGTTTTTGAGGAAATGCTTGCCTGGGGTTATTTCTATAGTTTCTCCCTGGCCAATGGAGAAAACTGCATTTATTTATTTATTTATTTATTTATTTATTTATTTATTTATTTATTTATTTATTAAGTATAGTATTGGGGATTGAACCCAGGGGCCTTTTGTTTCCAAGCTGCACCCCCAGATCTTTACCTCAGATCTTACTGAGTGTGCAGATGTGACATAGAAATGATTTCCAGAAATGGGATTGCTGGTCCAGAATCGATAAACCTGGATCTACTCTAGATACTTTACAGAGGTAGAGGCATGTAGTATCTGTCTTTTTGTGACTGGCTTATTTCACTTAATATAATGATCTTGCTGATTATCCATGTCGTAGCATGAATCAGAATTTCTGTTCTTTTTAAGGCTGAATAGTAATTTTATTGTGTGTGTGTGTGTGTGTGTGTGTGTGTGTGTGTGTAATATCCATTTTGCTTATCCATTCATCTAGCAATGGACCCTAAGTTAATTTTTAAATGCATAATTATCCCAATAAATATATTCATATGATAAATTCCTGTGTAAAAGTAAACAAATGTAAAAATGTAAATAGCTAAAAGTAAACTAAAAGCAATGAAAAAGAAATATGGTCAGAGTTAATTTACCAGAAATTGAAATGAACCACAAAATAGAACAGTGGTTTCCAGGATCCAGAGGGAAGGGGAAATGGAAAGTTATTGTTTCACGGGTGCAGAATCTCTGTCTTCCAGGTTGAAGGAGTTCAGGGTGTGGATGATGGTTATGGCTGTACAACATAACGAATACCTTCAGCTCTACTGATGTGTTCTTTAGGGGCACTTTAAAATTTTCTTCATTTACATTTTCACATTTCTTATTGTTTTTGGAAGGCTTTCGCACACGCTAAGCAAGCGCTTTACCACCGAGCTGCACTTTTTTGTTAAATTTTTAAACTAGGTATGTTATCTTTGTAGACATCACTATAAATGCCTTCAAATTAGTTATTATTTAAAAATAAAACATTAAGAAACATCATGCGACAAATCATAATTTCAACAATATAAATTCTAAGATCAGTCAAAGAAAGGCAGAATAAATCAGTTTCAGAACCAATTCAGTCACCCAAATTTGTATAGACACTTGTCTCCACCATTAACTTACTAGGAGAAGGCTGGTTGCATAGCTTCTGAAATCTTAACAATGCAGAGGGACAGCTGTGATTGGAAATAATAATACACCAAAGCACAATTGGAGATACAATTGTAAAAGGATTTTGTTCTCATTTATAACTTTCCACTATCGCTGAATGGCTGCCCTTAATCTCCGAAAGGCTGTCTGTTTTAATGTGAGCTTATGAATTAAGAGGATGTTGGGTTGTGTAGGAATAAATAGTTTGGTTATGAAATACAAGAGAGGTTTAGCTTCTGGGGGAAAATCCTAGAGTAGGAAAGCCTGGAGCCAGCTGGGCTGGAAATTGGAGGACGAAGGACTGAGAAGGAAGACTACCATTTGAATGGACAGTTTGGGGGAAAGAAACATCAGGACATATGAATTTGAATACCAGGAACTGGGCCATATTAACCTTCTCTGACTTTCCTGAGAAGTGGTTGTTACTGGTTGAGCAATATATCCTTGTGGACATCTATATCTATTAAAAAAAAAAAAAGAAAAAAAAAAAAAGAAGAGCAATTCATAATTTTTTCCCCCAGAACTAGGTTGCTTTTCCCATGTTGACACATGGAGTCAGTCATTCCAGTTTGTGAAATGAGTTTTTGTGATGAACAGTTCTCTAGAACAAGTAGTTACTTTCTCACTTACAGCAGTAGGCTCTAATTTACCTGATTCTTTTTGCATTTTGGATAAAGAGAAGAGGGAGACTGCTGAGATCATTTTTATTTTTTTGTGGCTTCCCACCCTTGCCCTTCTGATGACTCCACTGTTAGTGGCTTCTTCTCACTGGGTAAGTTCGCAGTTCAAATGTCACCAGGTTTTATTTTCTTTCTGGGATGTACCTGTAACTAAAATTATTGTTTTTGTTCTTATTTCTTAGTTGCTATTTCTCTCACTCAAAGGCTCTGATTTTAGACGAGTGTGGATCTTACCTACTTTTTTTTTTTAATCTGCTCTATTCTTAACATTCAGAACAATGGGACATGGAAGGCCCTTGATAAATATTTGTTGAATGAACAAGTGAGCAAAATATAGTTCTGCTTCTGTATTTCTTTTGCTTTTTTTTAAAATTTTGGTTTATTTTTTAATGAAATTTATTTTTAACTGACACTAAAACATAAAAATTGTACATATTTATGGGTTCCCTGTTCTGTTTCAATACATGTATACATTGTGTAATATGTGTTGCTCTAAGTTACAACTTTTATCTGCTGAAATACAGGTTTTGTATAAATGGGTTCATACTCACTGAAATAATCATAGAATTGTATAACAGTAAATTGAGTAAATATCTTTCAATTTCTTTCTCCTAGCTTTTCTATATCAATAGTGATATGGTAATAAAATAATACTGATAATGTCCCACACCAAATAATACTGATAGTGATAATAGAAAAAAAAATAACTTCAACCCCAAATGTTAAAAATTTAGCATCTTCGAAAAATAAAGAAAAAATGATAGGAAGGAATGTGTGGGTTTGGTTTACACTTATTTCTTTTCACTTGGTAATGGATACTCAACTTGTCTTCTTTATGCAATATTGTAGTTTGTAGCAACATATTTTAGTTCAGTTAAAAAATCTCTCTCATTTGTAAATGCACCTAATATCTACAATGTAGTAAAAATAAAATAGTTCAAAGCAGAAAAATCACTTGGTTAAAGATTCAGAATAAAATACATTCAATTTTAAAATAAAAATTTACTAGGCTCAAAAGAATCTCACGAAAGAAATGATACAAACTTAACCACATTCACTGAGTAAATTTTTTTAAAAGATGAGATGAAAATAAAACAGTGTTTGACTCAAGATTCTAGAGAAAAAAACCAACAATGTACATGAAAACTGAGAGGAAGGAATAAATTAAAATGAGTCTAAAAATTAATGAATTACATAAAGTAAGTACATGAACTCGAGGACAAAAGTTAATGAATTTACATCAGAATCCAAGATTTCAAGCCAGAAACAGTGGTGCGTGCATGTAATTCCAGCTACTCTGGAGGCTGAGGTGGAGAGATCACAACTGAGCTTCAGCAACTGAGTGAGACTCTCCAAGAAAGGAAGAGTTCTGTTAAGTAAAACCTCTAGAGAAGGCTCAGAGACACAGAAAGGACAAAGCTGAGACGATAATATATTAAGAGAAAGTATTTGCAATGTTTATAAATGACATGATAATATCTAGGAAATGCAAGAAACTCCTGCAAATGAACAACAGCAATATTAGCCACCACCACAACAAATGAAATAAATGCCCTGGAGGAAAATGAGCAAAGATCCAAGAAGCAGAAAGCAGAACTGATTGTAAGCAGGCATATCAATAGATGATTGACCACACTAGCAATCAGAGTGCTTCATTGAAAATCATGAGAAGCAACATTATTCTCCTAAGAATAGTAAATAATTCAAAATTACCAAGTTTTAACAAGGATATGCAAGAATTGAGAACTGTCTTGCAGGTGGGAGTTAAATTGATGTGATCATTTTGGAAATCAACTTAGAAATAACTGGAAACACGCCACACATGGACATACTATGAACTGTCAGTAGTTCCTTTGGATGTGACCTATGGACAGCGAGTAGAATGTCGATATGTAGGAAAATTGTTTCCAGGTACCAACAAGGGTAGACTTGGAAAAAATTCCATAATCTAATGAAATCTGTAATCTACTCCCTCAGCATGCTTCCTGAGGATGGGGCTTGGTCATTTGTATCAGCTCTTCCTGCTTCTCATTGCCTGTCTATTTACTTCTGAGAAGCTCTCACACAGTTGCTTAAGGGATGTGTTAGAGGCTGTTCTTTGAGGAGGTATGCATGGTAGCAGGTGAAATATGGTGCATGTATACCAGGGAGTACTACACAGCTGTTAGAAGATGACAAGATGAGCAAGGATGTAGGCTGCATCATGCTCCTCCCCAAACAGCCACATCCTAATAGAACCTGTGTGATTTGATGATTTGAGATGGAGGAGATTATCCCAGATTACCAAGGTGGGTCCAATGGATAGCAATGTTCCTTAACAGAGGGCGGGGGGCATTAGGATTGACAGGCAGTGGTAGGAGATGAGATGAAGGGAACAAAAGTTGGAAGGGAAGAAATGAGAGAGTCAGGAACCAAGGATACAGCGGAGCCTCCAGAAAGAACTAGCTTTAGCCAGGTATGGTGGCTCATGCTTGTAATCCCAGAACTTGGGAGGCTGAGACAGGAGGATCGCAGGTTTTCGGCCAGTCTCGGTTACTTAGTGAGGCCCTCCACAACTTAGTGAGACCCTGTTTCGAATTAAAGAATAAAAAATAGGGTGGGGGGTATAGCTTGGAGGTAGAATGTCAATGCCCCTGGGTTCAATCCCCAGTACTGAAAAAAAAAAAAAAAAAAAAAGCCGGGTGTGGTGACACATGCTTGTAATCCCAGTACTTGGGAGGCTGAGACTGGAGGATCCAGGTTCATGGCCAGCCTCAGCTACTTAGTGAGGCTCTCCACAACTTAGTGAGACTCTGCTTCAAAATAAAGAATAAAAATTAGGGTAGGGGTATAAGGGTGTAGCTCAGAGGTAGAATGCCCCTGGGTTTCATCCCTAGTACTGCAAAAAAAAACCCCAAAACAAACAAAAAAACCCTAATTCTGTTGATGCCTTAACTTCTGATTTTGGACTTCTGACCTCCAGAACTGTAATTTCCTGAAAACAAATTTCTGTTGTTTGAAGGCACTAAGTTTGTAATAATTTTAACAATAGCAATAGGAAATGAATATAAGCATACAATGTGGATAGATTTTTAAGATCACAGGGTTGGGTCAAAGGAATAAAAAAAGATAGTATGTTTTTTTCTATAATATATACAATCCAAGAGCTGGAATATGTCTATTCAGGAGAAAGGAATGGGAATGAGGATTGTTGTCAAGTGAAACAGTAAGATGGAGGGGCTTTTACAGAATGACTATAATAATGGATCATACAGAGAGAATATGATTAACTTATATCTCTACACCTGAGTCCCCCCCATAATACTCCTACAAAATTAAAAAAGAAAGAAGGCAATGGAATAGATGAGAAATACAGAGGCAGTTCTATGAAAGGATTATTAAATAAGTAAATCCCTTGTGGCTGTGTGTGACCTTGGAGAAAAGGGTGCAGTGGTATATGCCTGCAAGCCTAGCTACTCAGGAGGCTGAGGCAGGAGGATCACAAGTTCAAGGCTAGCTTGGGCAATTAAGACCTGGGCAGTTGACTGAGACCCTGTCTTAAAATAAAAAAATTAAAAGGGCTAGGAGTGTATCTCAGTGGTAGAGCACACCTGGCTTCAATCCCCACTACTGAAGGGAAAAGAAAAAAAGGAGAAAATACAGTAACAGGAGAGTTAGTACTGAGAATTGAATGTAGGAATATTCTACCTCTGAGCTACACCCCCATCCCTATTTTATTTGTTTATTTTGGAACAGGATCTCACTAAGTTGCTGAGGGCCTCATTAAATTGCTGAGGCTAGCCTTGAACTTGTGATCCTCTTGTCTTAGCCTCCCTAATACTGAGATTATAGTTGTGGAACACCACACCTGGGTGTAACGCATCATTTTGTGTAAGGAAGGGGTTTTGACCATAGACATAGAGGATACTTAGAAATTAAAAAATACTTACAACCTTAAGCACATATTGAATATTTTATGTGAAATAAATGCTTTTTTTGGAAGGGGGAAGAAATTGTAAATTATCAAAATTAAAGAATGGTTTAAAAATCCAATGAGGTAGAAATTCATAGAGAAATTTAAAACATTCTTAAAAATCTAATCCTGGCTAATGCCATGTTGAAAGATTAATTCCCTCAATATCTTTTTAAAAGAGATGATTTCCATGCAGTTTAATCTCTCCAAAGCAGGACATGATAGAAACCTGTCCTACACCCAGTGGTAAGCTCCGATAGGATTATCATTGTGGTTAAGAGTCATCTCTAGGAATTGGCTGGTCCCGTTCCTAAGTTCCTAAGCTTGCATGTTCCACTTGCAAATAGGATGGTCTTGAGCAATTTATCTCATACCCCACACTTTAGCTTCACTTGCCAAACAGCTGCTTAGTAAATGTTGGTGTCTTCTTTGCCTTTCATTTCTCCAGTCTTTCTCAGATCTTCACTGTAGGGTTTGCTGTTTCTTCTCTACCCGGCCAGTCCAGGCCAGTTTCTAAACCGATTTGATCTGAGATACTCCTAGTCCCTCTTTCCCCACCTCCTCAATCCAAGGAGGACTAAATCTTTGTGACATGCATAGATTCTCGATCAAAAGGAGGCTGGGCTGACTACTAAATGCCAACACTACCCCATAACTCTCAAAGCTACCCTTTTTATACTGCTCTTCTCAGCACTCACTAGCTCCATTTCCACATCAAAGATTCTGCCTTTATTCCTGCTAACATGTCCAGTTCTAGCCCAGGGTTTCTCCACCTGGTGACTATAGGTACTTGGGAGGTTACAGATAGCAATTGCAAGAGATTTGAGAATCCTTTTATACCAGATGCCATTCATAGATTGAATATCTCATTCACATGTGTCATTTTCCCAAACCAACTTATATCAGTCTGGGTTTAATCAAGAGACAGAAATTATATGGTGATGTAAGATAGGGAAAGTTTAATAACAATAGTTATTATTAAATGATGACAGAAGAGTAACTATACAGATGTAAGGAGAACTTTAAATGATATCCTAGGATTGAGGGAGAAGTCCTCAGGAGAACTTGGAGAGAACTAAAATCTCCTGACCTTGTTGGAGAAGGTGTGTTTGCAATCCACCAGATATCAGAAAAGATTGCTGGTTGCCAGGACCAGAGATGGCCCATGGTTTCTGGGAGAACAGCATGAAATCTCTTGGAACATGAGCAAACCAAGACTTGGGGCAGGTGCACAGAGCCAGGCCACCACTGGGGATGTGAGCCCAGGAGCACACAGCACCTGCACTGCTGGCTGTGAGAACGTGGCCACAGGCCCAGACTGGGTTGAACAGTCACTGAAGGCCTACGTCTCTGGGTGTGTGGCAGGGACAGAGTACTGCTGGGTGGTCTCATACATGAGACTACTAACCAATTATGCAGCAGGAGCAAGAAAAGGCAAAACACAGCGCACTAGAATCATCAGGAGACACCCCTTTTTCTTGCAGTGTCTTTCCAATGGCTTCTTTAATCTCTTCCAAAGAAGAAAGTGATGGAAACTTTCTGTCCTACACCCAATGCAGCTTCCCATCATGCTTGCTGTAAAGGAGAAATAATGGGTGCAGGTTATGTTTTAAGAGAGCTACTGAAGGAATTTGATGCTGAGGCCAATAAATTGATAGCTGGCCTGGTACTGTTAAACATAGTGAAATAGAAATTTAATTCAACACTCTATTGATTCATCATTGATCTTCACTGTAATATATTTCTCAATGAACAGATTTTTAATATTTTCTATTTCTCAGTGAACAGATATAAAGAGGACAATTAGCATGCAGGAGTCCACAAGACACTTTGATGTTAAACATGGGTCCTTCTCCTTGACAAGGTAGGAATTTGCCTCTCTAAAAAGCTTCCATCCTGAAGCCCACAGGATGCCTGTATGTTGGCTTGACTCTAAAATAGCATCTCGCCTGTCCAGCTGTCAAGTTTCTATAATTCCTGAGTGTTCACTGCAGTGTGAATCATTTGCACAAATTCTGATGGTGACTTCTGAGTTTCTTCTGTATCACTTCTTGACTATCTGAATCTTGGGATGCAGTTGGTCTGATACAAATACCTAACCTTTCCTCTGCTCATTTGTTTCGAACTGTAGTGTCTTTTTGCTCTTCTTATGAGCTGGGACAATAGACTCAATTAGTAATGTCCAACTACCTTCTCCTCATTCTGAGGATTATTATAACGATCACATGTAGAGCATATGTGAAAGTGAATCTAATGTCATAAAGCATCATAGTTGCTATTACTAATAATAGCATAATTATTCTTTTTTTTTTTTTTTTTTTTGGTGTGGTACTGGGGATTGAACCCAGGAGAATTCTACCCCCAGCCCTATTTTATTTTTTATTTTGAAACTGTCTCACTAAGTTGCGGAGGGCCTCGCTAAATTGCTGAGGCTGGCCACAAACCTGTGATCCTCCTCTCAGCCTCCCAAGTAGTGGATTACAAATGTGTGCCACCACATTAGCTCTAGCATAATTTTAAATAAGGTTATTTTTGCATTTCAGATCTCATTTGTAAATTGTAGATTTTTAAAGAGTTTTCTACTTTTGTATCCAAGTTCAATGATAACTAAGCAATTCTATCTTTTGGGGGGTGGGGGATACTGGGGACTGAACCCTAGCCCTATTTTATTTTTTACTTTGAAGCAGGGTCTTGCTAAGTTCCTGGGGCTAGCCCCAAACCTGCAATCCTCCTGCCTGAGCCTCCCAAGTAATTTTGTGGCATTTGCATTATATGGGAGATTCTATCATTAGACTCTACTCACTTGCATGTCTAAACCTTACAGCCACAGTAACATGTAGTTCTACATGCTCCATCACCTGGTCCAGAAGATAAACACCATCTCACATCACATCTGGGAACTCTGACTGGAATGACATTTTTCCAGGAAGTAGGCAGGAGTAGGGGAGAGGTGAGAGACCAGGAGGGAGGATTAAGAGTAAAAGTCAGTTTCATTTCAAGTGAAACAAGTAGGTCAGATGACTACCAAATGAGCCTGCTCCCTTCGTAGGTTAAAATTTTACCTTAAGCCCAACTTTTCAGTAGAAGAAAAAAGAAGAAGATAACTGTGGGAGAGACATTGTGAAACTTGTAATGGTGATGTGATACTTTATTTGGTTAAAATACATTACAGTGTAAGTCAGTACAACCTTTGGCTGACACAAATAAAGAGTTATGCTCAAGTGAACAAACGCTTTCCCAGGAGCCACTTGTTTTTGGTTTTAATAAGGCTTCATCTCTCTAAGCGGGTTGCCGGTAAATTCTTTTACTAGTTTAATACTAGAAAACAAATGGGAGCCTTGAGGTTTTCCCCCCAAAGGTGGCTATTTTTAACACCAAGGTTGCCATAGAGATTTGGAGGGTTGGGGAGAAAGGCCATGAGAGAAGGCATCAAAGATGTCTTAAGGTGAGAGGTAACGCTAAGAAACTCATGCTTAAAGAAGAATATTTTTACAGGTGGATGGTGTGTCTGCAGCTATGCAGCCCACCAAGCCAGCGTAGTAATTCAAGTGTAAAAGTCCTCAGAAGTTATATGAGACAAGCTTCCTTCTAGTAGAAGTGAGGACACAGTCTGAGGTCACAAGGGACTTGCCTCTGTGAACAGCTCTTAAGTGAGACTCTGGCCATTGGAGAGCTGTCTAGTGATCAGCCTGAGAAATTTTGCCTGCTGCTCAGTTTCCCAACTTTAGAGCTCCCATGACACTTGCATTTGGAATACTTTATATGTTTAGGGGACCTGGGAGTTACAGATCCCAGGGAGTTGTTTCCCAGCTGAGAGCTCAGCTGTGAATGTTCTGTTCTCTCACAAAACCTCCTGATAGGTCTTCCCTCATTCTGCCAAACCTACTCAATTTGTTACCGAGACAACCACAGCGCAACATAGTTTTGTGATTTTAGACAAGTTTCTTAGTTACTCTGTGTCTCAGTTTCCATTGTAAAAGAGAAAAACAATAGTATTCATTGAGCTGTTATAAGGAACAAATTGGTTAATATGTGTAAAGTACTCAGAATCGTGTCTGGCATATATGTGTTATATAAATTTTAGCAATTTTTGAGGCATCAGTATAAGCAGAGAAAATTTTTCATTGAGTTGGTTTTGTGGTGCTATTCTGAAAAATTCACAGCACCTGAGCCTGATTTTATGATCAGCTGATAATGCCCTGCTTTAAGGTCCTGCAATTAATTACAGTCTCAAGAACCTTATAGGCAGCTTCCAAAATGGATATGGGATGTTGTGGAGAAGGATCTAGGAATAGAAAAGACTAAAGAAATGCCTATGGGGGGGGTGGAGTGGATGAAAAGGTAGAAGATTAGAGGGGGAGGCCTTTTGAGGAACATGCTGAATCTTTTGGTCCCAAGGAACATATATATGTGTGTGTGTGTGTGTGTGTGTGTTTCTGCCAACAGACTCCATCTGCATGGTTTTCTGGGTATTCAGGTAGCATATTATGATCATAACTGGGAAGTTTTATTTTTTGATGCTCAAATCTCTAACTCCTGACTTGTCAACTGAGTAAAAGTTTTGCATCTCTAATAGTTTATTAGGCAGCAATTCACTCAGCACAACACAAGTTCCCTTTCTTGAAGCCACCTCTGTCCATTGGTTTCTTCCAATCATTCAGGCTTAAGCTCTGTACTCTTTACTCCTAGAATCCAAGCTCTAATGTGTGCTAAAGATGCGATCTTGAGTAGGCTATTTCCATTTCTGATCGTTGTTTCCTTATCTGCAAATTCCAGTTAATTTTAACTACCTTATAAGGGCTGTTAGAAAGAATACTACTACTATAGTAGTAGTGAGAGCTGATAATAAGTATATGGTATTAGAATTATTAACAATATAGTAATAATAATAGTGGTTAACATTTATTTGGCTTAGTATTTTCTTATTTAATCCTCATGAACATTCTATGAAGTAGGCTATATTTTTATCTTTAGTTTACAAAATAAAAAATGAGACATAGAGGCTCATCCATCATTTAAGAAATGTTTACAGAATGCCTAGTCTATGCCAGACATTTTCCTAAGAAGCTTGAAACACTATATAAGGCAGGGTCCTCACTCTTGTGAAACTTACATTGTAGCAGGGAAAACCAAGTCAAGAAATAAAATAATTGCAGACTGTGAAGAGTCTTATTATTAAACTATAGAGTCTTGTGGAAGATAGTAACAGGTGGTTCAGCCTAGTTTAGATAGAGTAATTAAAGAAGGAATTCTGAACAAAGGGCTGAGAAAGAATTCACCTATGCAAAGGACCACAGGGAGAGTGCAGGAAGGGGCTGGCCTTAGAGGCTTAGAAAAAGGCAGTGGTGGGAGAAAAGCAGGAGTTAGGGAGTTGGGGGTATGAGGCGGGAGAGGCTCCAAATATGAAGACCCCAGCGCATGCTGGGAGTTTGTCTTCATGTGAGAAGGCTAAATGGAGTGGAAGCTGAGGAGTGGGCAACTCATCTAAGTTTTAAATATCCTTCTGGCTCTGGTGTAATGAAAGGCTTATATGAGTGTCAGAGAAACCGGGGAGGCAAGATAGGCATCTAGGCAGGAGGTAATGGAGCCTGGACTAAAGGAGCGAGTGGAAATGAGGCACCTGCTGCTGTGCTGGTGTGTGTGGAGGAAAGTGAGAGAAGTGGGGAGCCTGAAGGAGGTTTCTGGCTTAAGCAACTGGGTAACTGCGGTGTGAATAACTGAGTGGAGGGACTAGAGTAGAAACAGATTTTGGGAAGGAGAGATGGGATATGCAAAGTTGAGCAAGCATTCAAATGAAGGGGTCAACTGGATGGTTGTCCACGTGCATCTTGATGAGAGTTCACAGGAGGTGAAAATATGACCTTATTTGCATGTATGTGGTGCTTAGCACCTTTGACCTGTGAAGGAAATATACTGAGCACCTCTGGTCTGATCCCCACAAACCCCCAACATTTACAGGGCAGGCAGAGGAGAAGCATCCAGGAATAGATGTGAGCAGAGAAACTCGTCCAGGTCATCCAGTTAGTAAGATGCTGGGCTATGATTGCAGATGTGGTATTTATGGAGAATCCTGCAGAGTCCGCCACATGGAGAGCACCCTTCTCGCCACCTGAGTTACTGCAACAGCCTCTCTCACCTCAAACTCCTCAGTCTTACACTCAAGGCCAACTGTGGTGGTCTCTTCATTTCTTCTCCTCCCTAATTCTAAGCACCACAGATGCTCCAAAACATTCCAAGAAGCATCTAGACTTGCAAAGTTCCAGATGCTTCTAGGGCACTATTTTATGGAACAGTGATCACCACCACAATGTTCATTCATTCAACAGTATTGAGTGTTTGCTGAGTATCAGGTCCTGCCATTCAAGCCCTAGAGGAGGTTCCAGAGAACAAAATAGACGAAATCTCTGCTCTTGAGGAGCTGACATTGGGGAGAAGGGTTCTCTATTCCAGTTTTCTCATAGCCCTTCCCAGAAGTCAGACTCATTCTCACCTCAGACAATGTTCTTTTTGTCCTCTTCACTCATTTTTCCTCTCCTCCACTCATCCAAATCTCCCATTTTCATAGAAGCCAGACAGTCTAAAAATACCATCATCATGTTCCTGCATGTGAGCATAGACAGATCCATCTAAACAAAAACACCAGCTTCTCACCTCTGCTCTCTCCCACAGAGATACACACCTACTTTTGTAAAGACAACCTCATCTCCAAATGCAAAGCCATCAAAGAGGTGAATTGAAGGAAACAGATGCCCAGACTAGGAGGCCTGTGAGCCTGAGCTTAATTGAACTTAAGGGGCAAATGGATGCTGAAGAGAAAAGGAATGGGGCAGGAGAGATGGAGAAGGTGAATGAATGGTGAGCAAGACAACTTGAGGCACCCAGATAGAACACTGAACCCAGCAGGCCCACTTGAGAGCTTCAGGTGGCATTATAAGCTCCCAAGCCTAGCTCGTTACTTATTGCCAAGACCAAAAGACAGCAGTACCCACATGTGGGGCTTTTCCCAGGATCCTAGGCTGAAGATTTTGCCAGAAAGGTCAGTTCATCTCCAGCAAGTACAGGCTATATTAGGGAAATTTCTCTGGGTGTTAACCTATTTAGCACTAAAGCCTTCTTAGCCACAGATTAGTTTAATGCTCTTCCATGAGGCGACATAGATAATTTTCTCATATGCTCACCTACAGCTAGCAAACAAATAACTCCCTACTGACACAAACAGTGAATTATGAGTTAATACACATAAAGGATCATCTACATTAAACAAAGGAAGACTAGTGAATTTTTTAATATTCCAGTAGATGGAGCTATAGCCAGGAAAGGCTTGACAGGTTTCCATCACTGATGCCCACCCCTCAAAAACAAACAAACAAACAAGAAAATTATAGAGGTAAACAAGGATAATTATAAAAATGAACCAAAACAAAAACATTACTTGCTATAGAACTATTCTGTGGTTATACAAGTACCTGTCTCAGTGACCCACAGGACAAATCAGTAAATAGTAAATAAATACATGTGACATAATCTGATGTTGAGACTGCAGTTTGACATTAGATTAGCAATTCTCCCCTCAGTATTCAGCTTTATGTTCCCTCCTGTCACTTTTAATTATTTGCATATCCATGCCCTTTGGACACCCACCTCTCATTAAATGTCATGGAAAATTTTGTGAAACTTGCCTGCAGGGTCAAACTCATGTCAAAGGGACATGTTGGGAGAAACATGTGATAAAAATAACCCCTTGGAGGTTCCCACCTGTTTCTCAGGCCCTAACACCAGCTCTTGGCAGTATTTCTTGAAGTGTTTCCCCAGCTGTCTGCATCAGAATCATGTGGACTATTTGTCACAAAGTCCATTTTCCAACCTATACCCCAAAGAATCTGATTCAGTGCTTCTTAGCTCAGGTACCCCAGTGCCCTTCTTCTGCAAAACCAAGTTTGAAAATCTCACTTGTAGAGAAAGGAGAGCCAGCAGTCTCTTATCCACAACCCTAAAATCTAAAGCTGAAGGACTCTGATAAGTGAAAGTTTTTCATAACACATTTTGGGAGCAAAAACTGATCCATGAAGTGACATAAAACTATACATGATTTTTATTTATTGCCTTTAATATGAAAATTTGGTGCACTTTGCTTCAGAAATATTGTGTGTTTGACTAGAAAGTGTTGCCCCTGCCCCTCATGGGGATGTGGCAGGGTGTGTGTGGCATGTATGCCAAATCGTTTTTTTAAAACCCAAAGGAATTTTCAATTTAGAAACATGCATGGCCTCAAGAGTTCCAGATGAGGGTCACCTGAACTGTTTTTGTGTCCTGTCTCTAGGTGGTATTTCTAGTGGATATATTTGGGTCTGATAATTAAAAAGATCGTTAAAAAGCCAATTAAAAGAATACTGGGTTGGGAGCCAGGAGGTTTCATCTTTCCCACTTCTGAAAATGAAAAAAGATAATATTTAGGCCTTCTGTCTAAAATTTTGATTATCACACCTTCTTGCCCTTAAGAAATATTTAGGTCTTACTTATGTGAAGATTATATTGTGGCACCTTATTTTTATTAAAAATTTAAAAAGGTAAACATATTTCTCTATTTCTTAGGTTTTTCAGTCATATTCATGACTGATATTTCTCTCTGTGGTGTTAAAGGACATTTACCTAGGTTCTATAAAGATTTTGATGAATTATTATACTCAACAAAACTAATATGAAATTACTAGGATATGAAAGTAGCCATGAACTCCAGAGACTACTACGGAACACTGTGGAAGACAGCATTATTTATGGTAATTATAGAGGACTAAAGAGATGTATAGCAAGAGAGATGAAAAAGCCCCTACTACCATAATAGAGCTTCATTATTCTAAGGGGCAGCAAGCTTGCCTTTCAGCACTATCCGAGTGACCTCATAGCCACATGATTGGGGTTTCTCTCTAGCCCTCTATGTTTAAGTAATATTTAAATAATCACTCTAAAGCCCTGTCAAATACTGAAGTAAGATATGGAAGCTTTTCTAAATTAAAAAGTTCATAAAAGCACCAAATGGAACAAAACAGTGAGATCCAGGTTTTCTCTGTCAGAAACAATGGGTTGTGTCCCCACAATATTTATGTCAAAGTCCTAACCTCCGGTACCTTAGAAGGTGACCTTAATTGGAGACAGGGATTTTACAGAGGTGATCAAATCAAAATGAGGTCATTGGGATGGGCCCTGATTCAATATGACTGGTGTCTTATAAGAAGGGAAAGTTGGGTAGAGGTATGTGCAGGGAGAACACCATGTGAGCATGAGGTGGCTGTCTGTAAGCCAAGGGGAAAGACCTGGGACGGATCCTTTCCTCACAGGCCTCAGAAGGGACCAGCCCTGCCAACACCTCCATCTTAGCTTCCTGGCCTCCAGAGCTCTGGGAGACAGCGCATTTCTGTGGTGTCATCCAGCTAATTTGTGTTACTCTGTTGTGGTGGGTTGGGTCTGAAGTGTCCTCTAAAGAAAGGCTCATGTGTGGAAGCCTCAGTCCCCAACTCAGCAGCGTTCAGAGGTGGGGTGGCTTTTAGAAAATGATTGGATCACGAGGCTCTGACCTCACTGGTGGAGTAATCCTGGAGGGATCCATGATGGGAATGACGACTGGAAGATGTGGGAACTGTGGGAGGTGGGGCGTAGTTTCAGGGCGTGGGTCCTTGAGGTCTGCCATTGGGGACTGTATCTTGTCCCAGGCCCTTTCCTCTTCCTCCTTCTCTGCTTCTCTGTGGGTTTGAGCTGAGCAGCCTTCTTCTACCTCGTCCTTCTGCCATATTGCTCTGCCTCACCTCAGGCCCAAAGCAATGGGGCCCATCTAGCCATGGACTGAAACCCTGACACCAAGAGCCAAAAAAGATCTTTCCTCCTTTACATTGTTTATGTCAGGTGTTTTGATCACAGTGACAAAAAGCTGACTAGCACATCTGTTGTGACAAAATAATACACAATATCTAGTCCAATAGCAGAGAGAGGAGCCTAGGATGTCTGGTGTGTGCATTTGGTTACCCGTTTTACTACTACCTTCACTTATTAACCTCATTTTCCTTCTATTTCAGTATTTTTTACCATAGTAGTTGTATCTTTATAAGGTGACTGAAATTCCTTTTAGGTTTAGAAAGGATATAATTCAGTAGATAAAGGTGATTCTGCCTTCAGCATATTTAACATGGCTGGTATAAAGCAATTAAATAATTATTAATTTATAAAACAAATTAACTAGCAAAATTCAACTCTTCTGTGCCATTGGAGTTAGAACTGTGAAGAATGGTAAGGTTTTGGGTCATAGAGCAAATGGTTTGTGTACTTTGGGGAAGAATTATTCAAGCAGTTTGCTACTATAAAGTGGTATTAAAGTCCCTGAAATTTCAACTGTCATAATTCCTTGTGATACAGATCAGAGAGAGAGGAAGATCATTTCTAGATGAAGTACTATGGTAGGAAGTTTATGAAGTGAATAAAGAAGTCAGGCAATGAGAATTACCACTTAGCCGGGTGTGGTGGCGCACGCTTGTAATCCCAGCATTTGGGAGACTGAGACCGGAGGATCCAAGTTCGTGGCCAGCCTCAGCTGCCTAGTGAGGCATTCAACAACTAAGTGAGACCCTGTTTCAAAATAAAGAATAAAAAATAGGGCTGGGGATGTAGCTCAGAGGTAGAATGCCCCTGGATTCCATCCCCAGTACTGAAAAAAAAAAAAAAAAAAAAGAATTACCACTTACCGAACACCTGCCACATAGCAGGCACTCTGTTAGAAATTTGTTATGCATAGGACTATTTAACCCTTATGATAATCTTGCAAAGAGGCATTTCTAGCCCCTAATTAAAACCAAAAAGAAAAGTAAAGTAATTTGTCTAAAAGCAGGCAATTAGTAAAAGAAAAAATTGAGCTGAGATCTGGTGAAGAAAAATCTGACTCTGAAGTTCTACCACTGCATATTGCCTCCTTAAAGTTCACACATAGTTTAACTTTCATAAATAAATACAGATCAGGATCATCTCTAGCTTTGAAATTTTAAGGCCTAAAAATCATCTGTATTTAGTATAAAAGTACATAAAGAATATGTAAAGAAATGACTATACCTTAACAGAACAGTGTGGTATGTAAAATGTCACACAAGAAGAGTATGAAAAATATTAAAAATCATAACAAAGAAATAAGAATAAATAGTTCCTTAGTGAAAAGATATTAGAAGTTAATTTCAGAACTATGTTAATTGTAGATATTATATTCTAGTTTTGGAAAGTAGGCTATGGCAGAACTAATAATTGCTCTTCGTCACCCATTCTCTCATTCTTACAAAGGCACATGATTTTCCAGCTGAAATGTTTATTTTACAGCCTTCCTTTCAGATAGGTCTAACTATGGACTTGGTTCTGGCCAGTGGAGTGTGCATGTGGAGATGCTGTGTGCCACTGTTGGCTATGCTCTTAAAGGGAAGAGATGTGTCCTCCTGTCCCCTCTACTCCATCATTTGGCTGGGGAGCTGGTGTGGTATTAGGAGCTAAATCAGATATTGTGGACTTTCAGATAGAAACCAATTATTGAGGACAAAAAAGCAACAAAAAGAAGAACCTCAAGATTGTGGGGCTAATTTACCCACCTGGATTGCCAACCTGTACTTTTGTACTAGAGAGAAATAAAATGCATAATTTTAAAGCCATGGTAATTCTGAGTCTTATTATTACTGCAGCCTAACGCATATTTTAACTAATAAACAGGACAGTCCATTACCCAATCTTCTGAATATGATTATATGCAAAAGTTCTGTATACCTCAATAAGGTATAGAATTATATATCTTGTTGCAGTATTAATTTTGTGGTTCAGTTGCTCCCAACAACTAGAGGTACTTAAGTATTGGGAACACTTCATTTCCTTGATTCTGTGCTGTTCAGTGAAAAGTCATGAGATTCTGGCTTTTCAGTTTGTCCTAAAGGCAGATAAACTTTTTTGTAGTAGTAGTAGTGAGGATTTAACTCAGGACTATTCTACTTCTGAACTACACCCTCAGCCCTATTTTTTAGTTTTTTATTTTGAAACAGGGTCTTGCTAGGTAATGAGAGTCTCACTATTTTGTGAGGCTGTTCTCAAGCCTGAAATTCTTCTGTCTCAGCCTCCCAAGTACTGGGATTACAGGTGTGTGCCACTATGCCTGGCTAAGACATCTAAACGTTGCTTAGAAACTTGCCTCATTTGTCTTCAGTACAGGATAGAAGCAAGTGGGAAAATGAAGGCATCATGAGGATGATTTGACATTTATTAGCAATTTTGTTTAAGCTAAAAGAGTCCAAAGAGTGAATGGAAACTTCTGCCATGATCTGACATATAAGAGTACTTTGAAAAACATAGGCAGGGTGTTGGTTCAGAGGTTTCTCAGACTTGTCTGAGGTTTCTAGAGATAGTACATTGGCAACTTCCAGAAAAGGTGTGTGTGTTTGTGTGTGAGGTGTTATAACCAGAATTCCCCTAAGGTCCCCTTTTCTAAAATAGGTTTTAGAGAAGATGTAGGAGGAGTCTCCCTAAGCCACTAAGAAGTCTCATTTGTAAAGTTTATAACTTATTGATGAGCACATGAAGTCAACACCTTCAAGTTTTATAATTCATTTTACTAAAGAGAAGAAAAACGAAAGGGCATTCACCTCATTTCTGTAAATGTTGTAACAGGCTGTTGCACAAAACTACTAAGGAACTTGCTATGGAATTTAAAACAAATTAGGTTCAGGTATAATCAAGAATGTACAAGAGGATCACAAGTTCAAGGACAGCCTCAGCCACCTAGTAAGATTCTCAGCAACCTAGTGAGACCCTATTTAAGAAAAAAGTTCTAGGAGTGTAGCCTGGAGGTAGAATGCTCCTGAGTTTGATCCCCAGAACAGTAACAACAAAAAGAATGTACATAAGTCTTTTGAATTATTTTTCTTCATGCTATGTATGTCATAGCAGAACAAAGAAGCCCAGTCTGATTTAATGGATGCTAGAGTTAGACTGGTGGGATGGGGGTGGCAGGGAAACTACATAGGCATATTAGTTAGTGCAAAAAAGATGGGAAAGGTCTTTGGCAAAATTACTTCCAGGAAAAAAGATATTAGAATTACTGTTTTTTAGTTTGTTTGGTTCGATTTTCATAAAGGAAGAAAGAACAGAAGAAGAAGAAAATCATGGAGTTAATTGAATTTTTAAAAATGTTAATAAGAAATATTGGAGGAGACATAAGACTATCAAAAATACAAAAATAAAGCACCAGTAACTGATCCATATGACCATACTAAAGAAGCTTAGTAATCTATAAGAGAATACAGACTGCTAAACAAAATTGGGAAAATAGTACATGAACAAAATGAAAAATTCATCAAAGATTGAAGCCATGGAAAGGAATCAAGGAGAAATTTTGGAACTGAAGAAAGAACACAATGACTAAACTGAAAAATTCAGTAGAGAGCTTTAGAAGCAGATTCTATCAAGTGAAAAGAAGAATCAGTAAGCTTAAAGAAAGGTTGTTTGAAACTATCCAGTCATGGGGAAAGGGTGAAAAGAATAAAGAAAAGCTTATAGGGCTTAAGGAACACCATCAATGAACCAGTACATACATTATTGGAGTCTTAGAAGGAACCAAGAAAGAGAAAGTGATAATAAACATATTTAAAGAAATAATGACAGAAAAATTTCTAAATCTGGAATGGGAAATGATCATCCAGATCCATGAAGCCCAGAAAACCCCCTTAAAATATAAAAAGATCTTCACCAAGATGCATTTTAATCAAGATTTCAAAAGTAAAAGAAAGAGGGAATTTTGAAGTCAGCAAGATAAAAGCAATTCATTAAATACAAGGAAGGATCAGATTTCTCAGTAGATAGCAGTAACCATACGAGTCAGGAGAGATTGGGATGATATATTAAAAAATATAAATTTACTGAAAGAAAATTTAAAAAAATCTTTCCTCCAACAATTCTATACCCTATAAGGTTTTCCTTTAAAAATGAGGAAGTGATAAAGATTGTTGCAATAAGCAAATCATGGGAGTTTATTGTCCATTAGGTCTGCCTCAATAGAAATTCTAAAAGGAATTTTCAAGTTGAAATGAAAGGAATGGTAATTAACAATATAAAAGCATATGAAAAGCCAGGGGTGGTGGCGCATGCTTATAATCCCAGCATTCGAGAGGCTGAGACCGGAGTATCCAGGTTCGCAGCCAGCCTCAGCTACCTAGTGAGGTACTCTGCAACTTAGTGAGACCTGGTTTCAAAATAAAGAATAAAAAATAGGGCTGGGGGTATAGCTTGGAGGTAGAACGCCCCCGAGTTCAATCCCTAGTACCGCAAAAAAAAAAAAAAAAAAAGCATATGAAAGCATTAAAGTATACAGTAACGTTCAGAATAATGTAATGGGAGTGCATAAATAGCCTAACTCTAGTATAAAAGTTAAATGACAAAAGTATTTAAAATGACTATCTATAATAAT
This sequence comes from Graphiurus murinus, assembly GCA_004027655.1. Lineage (NCBI taxonomy): Eukaryota > Metazoa > Chordata > Mammalia > Rodentia > Gliridae > Graphiurus > Graphiurus murinus. Next base: position 27,830 of record PVLC010012824.1, read on the forward strand.
TTGTTCATGGATACACATTATATAGAAGAGGTAAATTATGACATCAATAACATAAAATGTGGGGATAGGAGAAGTTAAAGTGTAGAGTTTTTGTATGCAATATTAATCTGTTATCAGCTTAAAATAGGCTAGTATACCTATAAGCCCCGTGGCACCACAAAGAAACAAAATTCCTGTAGTAAATACACAAAAGATAAAGAGAAAGAAAGCAAAGAATACTACAACAACAACAAAAAGTCATCATATCACAAAAGAAGATAGCAAGAGAGGAAGAATAGAACAAAGGAACTAAAGACCAGAAAACAATAAAATGGAAGTAGTAAGTCTTGACCTACCAGTAATTACTTTAGATGTAAATGGATTAAATGATACAGTTTAAAGATGCAGAGTGGCTGAATGGATAAAAACCAATAGTCAACTACATACTATCTACAAGAGACTGACTTTACCTCTAAGGATACACATAGGTTGAAAATAAGGGAATGGAAAAAGATACTCAATGCAAATAGCAACTAAAAGAGAACAGAGGTGGCTTACCTACATGCTACATGCCTACTTACATAAGATAAAATAGACTTAAATCAAAAGCTGTCTCAAGATAAAAAGAAGGTCACTATATAATGATAAAGAGATCAGTTAATCAAGAGAACATAAAAAATTATAGATATATATGTACCCAACATCAGATCATTAAGTATATAAAACAAATATTAGCAGAACTGAAAGGAGATATAGACAGCAATAAAATAATAGTAACGGATTTCAGTACCCCACTTTCAACCATGGATAGGTCATCCAGACAATCAATAAGAAATAGCAGACTTGAGCAGCATCACAGACCAAGTGAACCTAACAGACATGTACAAAAAATTCCATCCAACAGGACTAGAGTACACATTCTTTTCACATGACATGAAATATTCTTCAGGACAGATCATATGCTTGTATTAACAAATTTAAGAAGATGGAAATAACAAGTATCTTTTTTGATCCTAAGAGTATAAAACTAGAACTCAAGAGCAGGAAGAAAATTGCAAAATTAACAAATATGTGGGAATCAAATAACATACTCCTGAACAACAAATAAGCCAAAGAAGAAATAAAAAATGTTGAGGCAAATGAAAATGGGAGCACAATGTAACAAAACATAGGATGTAGCAGAAGTGGTTACAAGAAGAAGGATATAGCAATAAGTTCCTACATAGAGAAAAAAAAAGACCTCAAACAATCCAACTTTATAACTCAAATAACTAGAAAAAGAACAAACTAAGCCCCAAATCAGCAGAAGGAAGTAAATAATATAGATCTGAGGAAAAATAAATGAAATAGAGGATGGATAAATAAGAAAAATTCAATGAAACTATAAGTCCACTTCCTATAAAGGTAAACAAAATTGATAAATCTTTAGCTAGACTAAGAAAAAAACCACTTAAATAAAATTGTAGTAAAAATAGAAGAGGAGACAGTACAACTGATACCACACAAATACAAAGGATCATAAAAGAGTACTATGAACAATTATATACTAATATGTTGGATAATCTAGAAGAAATGGATAAATTCCTAGAAACATATCATCTATCTATAGTAAATTATGACAGAATAGAAAACCTGACTAGACCAGAAATGAGTAAATAAATTGAATCAGTAATCAAATACCTCCCAAAGAAAAAAGCCTAGGACCTGATAGTTTCACAGATGAATCTACTAAACATTTAAAGGAAAATGAATTCCAATCCTTTTCAAACTCTTCCAAAAAATTAGAGAAGGAAACACTGCCAAACTTACTTTGTAAAACCAAATCTACTCAGATACAAAACCCAAATGAAGCTGGGCATGGTGGTACATGCTTGTAATCCTGGTACTTGGGAGGCTGAGACAGGAGGATCGCAGTTTGTGGCCAGCCTCAGCTACTTAGTGAGGCCCTCTGCAACTTAGTGAGACCCTGTTTCAAAATAAAGAATAAAAAATAGGGCTGGAGGTGTAGCTCAGAGGTAAAATGCCCCTGGATTCAATCCCTAGTACCATGGGGGGGGGATCTTATCATGTTAAAACAAACAAACAAACAAACAAACCCAGATGAAGACACTACAAAGAAAGAAAATTGTAGGCTAGTATCCTTAATGAACATAGATTCAAAAATCCTCAAACCAAGTTCAGCAGCACAGTAAAAAGACCATGCACCAAGATACAGTGTGATTTATTCTTGAAGTACAAAGATGGTTCAACATATGAAAATAAATACATGTCACAAACCACATTACAAAATGAAAGAAAAATTATATGGTTATTGCTATAGATACAGAAAAAGCATTTGATCAAATTTGGTATCCTTTCATGATAAAAATTCTCAAAAAAATTAGAGAAGAAATGTACTTCAACATAATAAAGGCCATCTAGGATAAGTCCACTGCTAACATACTTAATGGTGAAAAGTTGAAGGCTTTTTCTCTAAAATTGGGAACAAGACAAGGATACCTACTCTCACCAGCTGTATTGAGTGAAATTCCTAGCTAGTCAGAGCTATTAGGCAAGAAAAATAAACAAAAGGCATCTAGACTAAAAAGAAGAAGTAAAATCATCTCTGTTTGCAAATGACATGATCTTTAATATAGAAAACCTTAAACCCAAAAAACTGTTTAAATAAATTACTTAAGTAAAGTTGCAAAATACAAAAGTAACATTGAAAAAACAATAGTGTTTCTATACACTAACATTGAATTTTCAAAAAAGAAATCAATCCCATTTACAATAGCATAGAAATACTTATGAATAAATTTTGCCAAGTAAATGAAAGAGCTATACATTGAAAACTAGAAAACATTGATTAAAAAATAAAGATGATGCATATAAGTGGAAAGATATACTATGTTCATGAATTAGTTTAAATGTCCATGCTACCTTAAGCCATCTATAGACTTAGTGCAATTCCTATCAAAATTCAAATAGCATTTTTTGACAGAAGCTGAAATAATGATCTAAAATCCATATAAATCATCCCAATAGACAAAACATTTTTACAAAAAGAACAAAGCATCACACTATTTCAAAATATGCTACAAAGCTATTGTAATCAAACCAGCATGGTGCTGGCATGAAAGCAGGCACATAAACCAACTGAAGAGAATAGAAGGCCCAGAAATCAATCCACATATTTGTGGTCAGTGATCTTCTACAAAAGTGCCAAAAGTCACAATGGAAAAAGGATGGTTTCTTTAAAAAACGGTGGTGGGAAAACTGGATATTAACATGTAGGAAAATGAAATTGAATTTTATTTTACATCATGTATAAAACCTGACTCAAAATGGAATGAAGATTTAAACGTGACACCTCATGCTATAAAACTACTAGAAGAAAACAGGGAAAAGTCTTGACATTGGTCTGGGCAATGATTTTTTGGTTATAACCCCATAAGCACAGACAACAACAACAAAAAATGGACAAATGGGACTGTGTCAAGGAAAATAGCTTTTACGCATGTAAGGAAACAACAGTGAAGAAAACACAGACTATGGAATGAGAGAAAAAAATCCTAACCATATATTTGATAAGGGGTTAATACCTCAAATATAGAAGTAGCCCAATAGCAAGAAAACAATCAAATTAAAACATGGGCAATAGACATTTCTCAAAAGAAGACATACAAATGGCCAACAGATATATGAAAAAATATTCGTCATCCCTAATCATCAGGGAAATGCAAATCAAAACCACAATGAGCTGGGGAAGATGGCATATATTGTAATCCTAATTACTCAGGAGGCTGAGGAAGGAGGATCACAAATTGGAGGCCAGCCTGGGCAATTCAGTGAGACCCTGTCTCAAAATAAAACAAAAAGGGCTGGGTGTGTAGCGCAGTGGTACAGCATTTGCCTAGCATATATGAGGCCCTAGGTTCCCCAGTACTAAAAGCAAAGTAAAACAAAAAACAATGTTATATCTATTAGAATGACTAATAGCAAAAATTTAAAAGATAACAAGTGTTGGTGAGTATATTCTGGAGAAAAGGAGCCCTTCATTCTTTGTTAATGGAACTATAAATTGGTACACCCATTATGGAGGTTCCTCAAAAATTAAAAATAGGCCAGGCATCATGGTGCACACCTGTAATCCTAGTACTTCAGAGGCTGAGACAGGAGGATCACAGGTTCAAGTTCAGCCTCAGCAACTTAGTGAGGGCCTCAGCACCTTAATAAGACCTTGTTTCAAAATAGAAGATAATAGCCGGGCATGGTGGCGCACGCTTGTAATCCCAGCATTCGGGAGGCTGAGACCGGAGGATCCAGGTTCGCGGCCAGCCTCAGCTACCTAGTGAGGCACTCCGCAACTTCGTGAGACTTGGTTTCAAAATAAAGAATAAAAAATAGGGCTGGGGGTATAGCTCGGAGGTAGAATGCCCCTGAGTTCAATCCCCAGTACCGCAAAAAAAAAAAAAAAAAAAAAAAAAAAAAAATAGAAGATAATATGGGGCTGAGGGCATAGCTGAAAGGTAGAATACCCTGGGCAAAATAAATAAATAAATAAATCTATCATGTGACCCAGAAATCCCACTTCTGAGTATATGTGCAAATGAAATGAAATCAGTATGCTAAAGAATATTTGCATTCACATATTCATTGCAGCGTAATTCACAATAGCCAAAATGTGGAATCAACATAAGTGTCCATTAATGGATAAGTGGATAAAGGAAATGTGATGTGTATTCACATGTATATGTTTGCTCTTTGTCATGCACGATTCTCTCTCTCTCTCTCTCTCTCTCTCTCACACACACACACACACACACACACACACACACACACAGGAATATTATTCACCCTCAAAAAAGAGTGGAATCCTGTTATTTGTGACAAAATGGATGCCAAATTAGATAAGCCAGTCACAGAAAGATGCATAATTTCATTATATACACAGTTTTTAAAAGTCAAACTTAAAAGCAGAGTGTAGAATGGTATTTGTCAAGAGGAGAAGGAGGAAATGAGTGATATTTGTCAAAGGGTACCAAGTATCAGGAAGGGTGAATAAATTCTGTAGGTATAATGTAAAACATGGTATCTATTGCTAATAATATTACATTGTAAATTTGAAATTTGCTAAGACAATAAATATTATATGTTCTCACCCTCCCCCACACAAAAGAATAACTTTATAAGGTGATGGATATGTTATTTTGTGATAATCATTTCACAATGTCTACATCTATCAAGACATTACATTGTATGCTGTAAATATAGACAGTTTTTATTTGTCAGTTTAACTTAGTGATGCTGGGAAAAAAGAATATTTTATATTGAAAACATAGACTAAAGAGTAAAATTCCATTTCTTTTGCCTAATAGAGGAAGTCTATTCAGCTGAGTGTAGAGGCTCATGCCTATAATCCCAGTTATTACTAAGGAAACTGAAGCAGGAAGATCAAGAGTTCAAGTACAGCCTGGGCAATGTAGTAAGACCCTGTCTCAAAATAAAATATCTGTTCATCAAATTGACAAAGTACAAGGTCCTACGACTGAGTGTTTAAATGTTGTTATTATGTAATATTTCTAAGTCCTGCGCAGATAGAAGGTGGAGAAAATTGAACAGCTGTGACACCTGCTTTGACAATAAATTCCAAGACAGATGTCAGTGATCTAGTTTGAGGAAAGCTGTAACACTGTAAGCTATCAAGTTGGTGTTTAGAGTATAATATTATTGTCAACATTCTGTCCATACTATCAGCCCAAAGAAATTTCTGCTACCCTGAGATTGCATTGAGCTATTCTACAATTGAGAAATCTATGGGTTAACAAACTTTCTCTGTAGGGAAGACAAGTTATGCAAGAAGAGGGCTACTTTAATAGAAAGTACCTATAAGCACCCTAAGAAAACCTCTGCATCATTTTATTTTTATTTTGTTGGCAGGGTGCTGCCATTAGAAAAACAGATATTCTGGAACAGACCTGTGTGAACAAGCCCCACACACAGTTTCCAGCCAAAAGTCCCAAGTCATCTATGGCAAAAGAAAAACACCATGTTTCTCCAAACCTTTCCCCCAGACTGCCTGAAGCCTTTTGTTTGTTGGTGCAAGGTAATGCTGATCCAAGTTGCTTTCTGGACCCAGTTTGCTACACAACTTTGCTGGCCAACTCTCTTCTTTGGCAAACCAAGGTCTGCTCAGTCTCAGGCTTAATACGAAGGAAGCGCCCAAGGCCAGAACTACTTGAAATGAGGGGAAAGTTGGAGCCGCTGTCCAGTTCTTGAATCAGTGAAACCAAACTCTGAAACACAATAGTCAAAAACTGAGAAGCAAAAATAGGAAGGGTTGGATGGTGTGGTAGCCCAGCTGGACCTCGATAAAGAGTATTTGAAAACAGGTGGCATCCAAGATTAAAAATATCAGGCACAAGTGGATTAATTAAGAATGACAGGGGCCAGCTGAGTGAGGTACACTGGGGTGGATATAGAATTAATCTTGTTGTATGAAGCTAAGGAGCCCAGTGTTTCAGATTATAAAAATGAGCGCTGTCTTAGGAACGTGGGCTGTGGCCTATGAGCAGTTCACAGTGGCTATTGAAAGAGCAGGGTAAGATTCACCAGAAAGCCTTTTCTCTTAACACTGTAGACTTGTATTTGGTGAATTGTAAATACTAGGGAAAGAAAGGGCCCCAGGTAGACGTCTTTTTTTAAAAAATTTTGTAAGACAGGAGGAAATTAAAGAACTTTAAATTTTTGTTAGACCAAAAAGGAAAAATCTATTTTTAGGCCACATCTGTTCCAGTTAATATTACAGTATTATTTTCTAACATTTTTACTTATTGAAACTCCAGTTCAGCTGAGTAGGAAATCCAAGGGGCCTGGCTCTGTCACCAAACCAACATGGGATACTGGTTATCAGAGTTTGCTTTTATGACATTTTGGTTTACATTCTTGAAAAAGGGTTTTGTTTTTGAGGATCAAATCTGCCAATATTTATGAAAGCACTTTGCAAAACTATGCATATGGGTATATTGTTTTATGAAATTGTTATTCTTTGCTCACAGAATCATAGTTTGGATATCCTAGAATCAGTTGGGTTTTCCGATTTACTAAAAACAAAGGAAAAGATAAACAAACATTGTTCTGCTACAGGTCAAAAATTTTAAACCTAGTTTAGAAATTATCTTTCTTTCCCCCTGTTCCTGAAAGGCAAGATTTGTGCACAAAGTCATCTACTGACAGTTTCCTCTCTTTGCTACTAACTACAAGAACCTTGAACTTTGAAAATAATCCTTTACTACAAAAAGCATCATAAAGTTTAGCTTGCAAATAAGTATTATTTGTTTCATCTACATAATAAAAAAGAGCGAGTGTTCATTTCTTTAATTTCTTTGAACAGAAATGTATCCAAATGCTTCAAGTCAAATGTTTAAAAGAAAAGGATAAAGCCGGACATGGTGACACATGCCTGTAATCCAAGTACTTGGGAGACTGAGATAGGATCACAGGTTCCTGCCAGCCTCAGCAACTTAGACCCTCCACAACTTAGTGAGACCCTGTTTCAAAATAAAAAATAAAGAAGGCCTGAGAGTATAGCTCAGAGGTAGAATGCCCCTGGGTTCAATCCCCAGTACCATACACACGTACACACACACACACACACACACACACACACACACACACACACACACGAGATGCAATGGAAAAAGTAGAAAAGTATTTAGAGGATAGCTGATAGACAAAGGATTAAGTGAATTTATAAAAGAGCCTCTCATGCCTGTTAATTCCAATACTTGGGAGGCTGAGACAGAAGGACTGCAGGTTCAAGGCCAGCCTTAACAACTTAGACCCTGTTTCAAAATAAAAATGAGACTAGGGGTGTAGCTCAGAAATAGAATGCTTCTGGCTTCAATTCCCAGCACCATAAAAAAGAAAGACAATTCAATGAGATATATTTGTGTCTACTGAGTAGTTTACAATTAAAAATACCCATAACACATAAAGTTGATAAAAATGTAGTAATAAAACATGCTTTATATTACTAGTTGGGAGTACAAATTACTACAGTCTTTTTGACAAAAATCTGTTGACTGCAGTAATTCTAAATATTAGCATCAGAAAGGACAAGTGACCACCATCTTCATTCACTTATTCAAGAAACAAACAGTTATTGCATGCCTACCTTGTGCCAGGGATGCTGATAATAACAAGGTAGAAATATATCTCTGTTCTTGTGGAGTTCATAGTTGATAGGGAAGAGACAGTAGGCATAATAAATAAGTATATAAGGAAGTGACAGGGACATGGAGAAAACATCAGGCTAAGGAAAATCTACAATGCTGAGCTGGGTGGCGTGGGTGGAAGTTTCAGACAGGACTGTGAAAGTGAAATTGGAGCAAAGACTTGAAGGAAATGAGTGAGTGGAGTGGTTGTAAAGATGTACAGAGGACTAAGGGTCTGGACAGAGGAAACAGCCAGTATGAACGCAGATACAATCAGTTCCACAACCATGGAAAGTCAGATTTAAAAAAAAAAAAAAACTTTTAAATTACATTTGTACTGAACATGTACAGACTTTTTTTCCTTGTCATTATTCCCTAAACAATATGGTGTAACAACTATTGACATAGCATTTATATTATATAAGGTATTATAGATAATCTAACTTAAACTGAGGAAGATAGACATAGGTTCTCTCTAAATACTATGCCATTTTATATAAGTGACTTGGGCATCTGTGGATTTTAGTATCCTAGGAATTCCTGGAACCAATCGATACTGAAGGATGACTATACATTTTAATAGGTAAATATAATGAAATAGTTGGGTATAAGTATAAAGAATTCAACTAAAGAGGAATAGGTGGAGATTGCTCCTTTCTCTTCCAAAGTTTGCAGATTTTTTTTCTCTGTTCATTTACTGCACCAATGTGACCTATGTCTGTAATATCAGAGAGGGTATGTTAATCAGCTTTCTGTCAGTAGAACAAATACCTGAGGCAATCAGCTTGTAGACAAAAGGTTTATTTTGTTCATCACTGTGGAGTTTCCAACCCATGACCTGCAGGCCTTTTGCCCTGGGGCCTGAGGCAGCACATCATGGTGGAAGCATGTGGCCAAGCAAAGTCACTTGCCTCTGGCTGAGAAGCTAGAGAGAGAGAGAGGGAGGAAGAGGAAAAGACTGGGGTCCCACAGTCTCCTTCAAGGACATGCCCTCCATGACCTGGAGACCTCCTACTGAGCCTCACTTCCTAGTTCACACCACCTCCCAAGAGTGCCAACCTGGGAACTGAGTCTTTAACACATGGGCCTTTGCGGACATTCCAGATCCAAACTACAGCAGAGGGCGTGCTGACCTGGCAGTTATCAGAGACGTAGTCTAACTTCTGGGCAATCATGCATACTCACTGAGGCCAGAGATTTCTGCTGATTGTTTCCTATTTAAATCACCCACCTATCCAGACAGGGTCCACATGTGACGAGAGCACTTGAGTGACATCACTGACTTCCAGTTTCTGGCTGCTCTCTGTTGTCTCCTCAGGGCTGTTTCCTAACTCTTCTGCTACCCTTAGAATCCTCTGGAGGTAGCGTTGATATCCATTCTGTCCACTCCCAGAGGAGGCTTTATCTCCTTTATATTGTTCAGTGAGGGATGTATATGAAGCCAACAAACTTCTCTCTTGCTAATAAGAACTTCTCTTAATTCATCAATACTATTGTGCTAATTTTGATTAAAAAATACTTATACATTACTCCATGCAACCAGAGACCTTTATAATGATCTGCTAACTTTCATTCATGACAACATTATGGTAGATTTTTCTTATACTCCTTTTATCAGCTCTTCTGATAATTTCTTATACCTCAAAATTTTCATTTAATTTTTTTTTAGGTTTAATATACTTTCAAGTATAGTGTGGATGAATTATAAAGATGGATGCACCAATTTAACTACCACCCAGATTAAGCTATAGAGTGTGTCTAGCACCCCAAAAGTGTCTTATGTCTCCTTCCAATAAATAACTACTCCTAATGTAGCAATATTCTAACTTCTCTCACTATAGATAAATTTTCAACTGCTCTTGAACTTCATATAAGTGGAATCATTTTTCAGTTACTCTCTTTTGTCTGTTTTTTTTTCTTTCAACATTATTTTGGTGAGATATATGTTTGTTATTGTAGATAGCAATAATTTTTCTTTCTTCATATTAAATATAAGAAATAATATATAATATATTTTAATATACATTAAATAAATATATTTAATATATAATATATAAGCATATATATATTATATATTAAACAATTCCATTGTTTAAATATACCAACATTCATAAATTCACAGACATTTGTCTAGATTTCAGTTTTTGGCAATTGTGCATAAAAATTAATAAACATTCTTGAATATGTCCTTTTGTGTACATATGCATTTACTCTTCTAAGGAGGGGATAGTGTACTATTTTCTATAAGGATAAAACAACAAATACTTTAGGACTTTCAGGTTACAGGGTCTCTGTCACAATTATCCAATTAGGCCTTGTAAAAAAATAGCCCTAGATAATACATAAACAACTGAATGTGACTGCTTTTCAATAAAGCTTTATTTACAAATGCCAGATTTTACTTGCAGAACTTACTATGTGGAACCTTGTTCTGCTCTTAGGAAATGCTGGGTATAAGGAGAGCTGTATGTTAATTCTGTTTTGCTAGTTTTCCAAGGTCGTACCAATTTATTTCTGCACTAGCAGTGGATGAGAATTACTTATCCTCATAAGCATTCTCAAATAGTTTTAAGTTTCTTAAAAATTGTATTTTTCTCATTTATAAATTAGTATTATTATTGCTATAATAGTAAAACATCAACTTTCCCTTCTCTATAATGGCCTGTTGTTACTACCTCTAATCCTTGTAAAGGAATATTGATGACTCCCAGTTGTGTTTTTTGGTCCCTTAGATTTCATACAGAAAGAAGAACACTGTATTGTCAGGTGAGGGACCTCAGCTAGCCTGCTTTAAAGCTTTAATTATGATCATTTGTGTATCCGTTTCTCAATGTGTAAAATGGGGCTAACAAAACCTGCCCTGGCTATTTCTCTGGGTTTTCATAAGAACAAAACAATGGACAAATAAAATTGAATGGTCAAAAGATGATTACGATGTAATAACTGAAAAACATCATGTTATCCAACAAACGGTTTGCATGCTCCCAGGTAGAAGGGGTGGGTGGTAGCAATGTATATTTAAATGCATAGAAAAAAGTGCCAGGAGAATATTTTCCAAAATGTTCAAAGTAACAATTTTGGGGACATTCTCTTTATCAGTAACTTTGTTGCCTTCTTGATATTTCATCATAGTTTACAAAATTTCAAAACATGAATACCTACATAATCAGGAAAAGTTCAATTTTTAGGTACCTAGTGTGAGCTGGGCATGGTGGTGCATGCTTGTGATCCCAGTACTTGGAAGGCTGAGATAGGAGGATTGCGGTTCGCTGCCACCCTCAGTTACTTAGTGAGGCCCTCCTCAACATAGTGAGACCCTGTTTCAAAATAAAGACTAAAATAAAGACTAAAAAATAGGACTGGGGGTGTAGCTCGGAGGTGGAATGCCTCTGGGTTCAATCCTCAGTACTGCAAAAAAGAAAAAAAAAAGTGCCTAGTGTGGACTGAGGGGCTGCACCTCCTCACTGGATCTTCTCACTCCTGTTATACTTCTTGATCCTTGGCTGAATAAATTAGGAATGCAGCCTAGCAACAGAAGAACCCGAGGACCACGAAGTGAGGAATTACGAGGAACAGTGATAAACAGTGGAAGGCTCTGTCTCTGGTTTTGTAAAATATGGTTTTAACCATTCGCCATAAATACCTAGGGGTTTGAGAGACATGGTTGTGCCTTGGCATCCGTATGGAATTGATTCCAGAGCTCCTTGTGGATACTAAAATCAGTGAATGCTCAAATCCCTGGTAGAAAATGGAGTAATATTTAAACTAGGTTTGATGGCACATGCCTATAATCCCAGTACTTGGTAGGCTGAGACAGGAGGATTGCAGGTTTGAGGTCAGCCTCAGCAACTTAGTGAGATCCTGTTTCAAAATAAAAAAGAATAAAAAGAGCTCTGGGTATAGCTTGGAGGCAGGAAGTCCCTTGGTTCAATCCCCGGTCCCCCATCCCCAGTAAAAAGGCATAATATTTATTTCGTGATCTATGCACTTCTCCCTGTATGCTTTAAACTATCTCTAAATTATTTACAATACATGATACAAATTAAGTAGTTATTCTATTGTATTGTTTAGGAAATTGTGACTAGAATTGTTCAGGGAATTAAACGTGTTCAGTATAGACACAATTCACTTTTTCTGAGTATTATTATCCTCTGTCAGTTGAATCTGCAGATGCAGAACTTGCAGATATAGAGGAGCGACTGTACTGTGTCAGGGATGTGCAGAGGTAATAAATGAAGAAAGGACGTCCCCAAGTCACCTGGAAGTAGGTAACAGAGGCAGTTTGCTTTGCTGGGGACCCTACATCTGCCCACTGTCACCTGGAGGCATGAGGTGGAGGATGGCTGAGCAGCCTCGCTGCGGGTGGCAGAGGCCTGTCCTGAAGCCAGTTTCTGCAGTAGCCATTGCTGCAAATATCAAGAATGCAGAAGTGTCCCAGGCAAGCTGACTGCTGCCCTAAATATAGCCCAACTCAAACAGAACATGGAAATGAACTTTGAGAGAGAAAGGGACAGGAGCACGCTTGGCTCTCTTTCCTATATTTACAATTTACAAAAAGAAACTGGTGCATTTCTTCTTGAGGCCTTGGCAAAGGTTAGAGATACATATGGAGGGCATTTTCCAAAATACAAGCTCCCCCTAAAGCACACTTAACTCATTTTGGCATAAGTCCAGAACCTAGAACTGAAATGAGGTTTGAAAAAAAAAATGCTTTAGGGGGTGGGAGGGTGGCTCAGTGGTAGACTCAGGCTCAGCAGGTGTGAGGCCCTTGGTTCTATCTCCACATGCATGCACATATACATGTAATATACTCCCCCACCCCCGCCGCCCCGCACCAAAAAAAAAAAAAAGAAAGAAGCTTTTTAAGAGTTTAAAGAAGCCAGAAGCAGACATGGTGGGGCACACCTATAATCCTAGTACTTGGATGGCTGAGACAGGAGGATCATGGGTTGGAGACCAGCCTCACCAAATTAGTGAGACCCTCAGCAATGTAACAAAACTCTATTTCAAAGAAAAAAAAAAAATACAAAGGGTTGGTGGTGTAGCTTGGAGGTAGAATGCCCCTGGGTTCAATCCTAGTAGTGCACACCCACACACACACACACACACACACACACACACAGAGTTTAAAGGGAAAGGGAAAGGGAAACTTCTGTTTAGGGGGAGGCACACCAGCATGGGTGATTTGGCTTCCATTAGAGACAGCCCATAGACACCAGGTGTCACGTTTAGCAGATAGTGCTTGTCAGTGACCCTGTGGGTGGCAGGAAGGAAGAGGAGTGACCATGGCATTCAGCAAAGGACTGGCTTTGTCCTGTCACGGGCACAGAAGTTGAATTCTTAGATGGCCTCCACCACAGGGTTATGTGGTGAAAATGGGGATTTCCACTTTCAAAAATAGTATAACTTCAGTTAGATTTGAGATTGCCTTTTTGGGAAGTTTGTTATATTTAGAAGGGCTCCCCCTCCTCCCCATGGCTTTTAAAGTCCATCTGCAGCATGGTGAGAGTCCTCAAAAGTTTTAATGACCTAATTTACCACAGGGCTCAATGTGGAATCAAGATATTTTCTTAAAAGTGTATAAAGCAACTATTGCACTGACAAAAGCATATTTTAGTTAAAATGCTGAAAACAGTGAAATGGTCGTGGACCTTTGTTCTTCTGCAGGCAATTCTCCACTCCTCAAATGGCCACTATTGTGATCTTCAGAGTGGACAAGTCCCAGGCGTGGGCACCGTGCTCTGCTGGCTGGGTTCACGAGCTCTTGAAACCTTGGTCTGGAGCTTTCCAGCCACAGGAGTCTCCGCGTCTCCTACCATCTCAGTTACACAAACTGCAAAAATAGAACAGTGGAAAAATAAATTCTATAATGAGCAATTTTGCTTAATGCTTAGTGGTGCAGGACTGTAATCCCAGTACATGGGAGGCTGAGACAGAAGGATCCCTGATTTGAGGCTAGCCTCAGCAACTGAATGAGACTGTTTCAAAATAAAAAATAAAAAGGGCTCAGGGGTATAGCGTAGAGGTAAACTGTCCCGGGGTTCAATCCCCAGTATCAAAAAGAAAAAAAAAAAGGAAGATAAAGAAGGTCTTTCCATCTCCTGCTTTCTTCCTTGGAGCAATAATGCCAAATCTTCTGTGTGGTGGTAGCCATTTCCCATCAGATATTTTCAAATGTCTCTACCTGAGCATAAGCATCACCAATTTGAGATAACTAATTACTTTTGTATTGATGTTACCCAACAGACACACAAGTTCCTACAGTGTTGGAGACCAGCAGTGCTCAAGGTCTGTTTTTGCAGACTCACAGGTGCATAGAAGTTTGTTTCTGCAGGATTGCAGATTCCAATAACATGTGCTGATTACTGACCAAAGGCAAGAGTACTGTTTTGTCTCAAGATGTTTATTCAGACTGTTACAGTAAAAACTATGTGAATATTTGTTCTTTGAACCTTGGACCTAGAGATGATTATTTTCACAGATGCAACTATTGTGAGAAAGCTTTAACCTTGAAGTATACTCTGATGCTCTAAAAAGTATGTAAGGGCTGAGCTGAATAAACTCAGAGCTGCAGTATTCACTGACAGTCCTCCCGAATCTATCTCTTGTCTTTCTTTCTTTTTCTTAATCCTCACTCCCCATTTCAGGACCGTTCAGCTTTCCCAGGCGGGCACTGGCACTACAGAATGTTTTCTTTCTTTTTTGCATTGAACTCAGGGGCATTCTACCTCTGAGCTTACCCCCAGCCCTATTTTTTATTCTTTATTTTTTTTTAAATTTTTTTATTGTAGTAATTC
>PVLC010012825.1:0-43140 GCA_004027655.1 Graphiurus murinus
TGGTGGCGCACGCTTGTAATCCCAGCATTCGGGAGGCTGAGACCGGAGGATCCGGGTTCGCGGCCAGCCTCAGCTATCTAGTGAGGCACTCCACAACTTAGTGAGACCCGGTTTCAAAATAAAGAATAAAAAATAGGGCTGGGGGTATAGCTTGGAGGTAGAATGCCCCTGAGTTCAATCCCCAGTACCGAAAAAAAAAAAAAATTAAAGAAATTCAAATTTTATGTCCATAAATAGACTTTTATTAGAAAAGAGGACTCTTGCTTCTCCCCTTGCATAAGCTCCACTAAGGCACATATTTCTCTTTTGTTCAGTTATTATACCAGCACTTCCAACAGTGCCTGGCATGTATTAAGTGTTCTATAAATATTTATAGTTATTAAATTTTAAAAATCTAGATGTTGGGGTTATGTAGGAAGCACCTCATTATTTAAGGAATGTGAATTACTACTTTACAAGTCACTGTCTCCTTTTAAAGCCAGAAGAGCTAAGGTTAATTGAGCCCCAAAGCAAGTCCCTATCTAGTGACACAGGACCTCGTGTGCCACTGGGCTTGGAAGACACAAGCACCAAGGCATAACAAGGAACACAGGCTTTATCAACAAAATACTTTATTTTAATGAATTCCGTGATTTTTTATATGCTTTTTTTTTTGGAGGGGGGGAGAGGGGCTCTTAAAAGGGAGAAGTAAAGCTGTCCCAGTTATCAAAAAATTCAAATCTCCTTTTCTTTGGTGGACTGTCCTCCAAGGCGCTTTCGTCCAGGGCATCTCCCGAAGTGCTTCCTGGGTCAAAGGACTCTGCCGCCAGCAGGAGCTCCTGGTCACTTCCGTCTTCTTCAAAGGACTTCTGGAACAGGTCATAGATTGTTTGCTGCTTTGGGTCCTACATTGGAGGAAGAAAAGATGAGAGGCATAACCCAGGCTCCAACACTGCCCTCCACACTGTGGCTGGCGAGAGAGCTCTAAGGGGGGAGATGACACATCTTATGCCATCCACGAAAAATAGATGAATAAAAATAAATAGCTACATGGCGCCAAGTACAGATCATCTCAGTAAACTATTTAGCAATACCCTGGCTCCCTGCTTCCTGACATCTTCTCTGTGCTCACTGGATTAGAAATAAGAAGAAATGGCTGGGACAGCAACACATAAGCTGCGCTAACACTCTAATTTATGTTGCAAATGTTTTTTCCCTTCTAACTTTCCAAATCAGTATTTCAGTATTAAAATAGCCTCTGAAGCTGGGTGTGGTGGCGCACGCTTGTAATCCGAGTACTTGGGAGGCTGAGACAGGAGGATTACAGGTTCAAGACCAGCCTCAGCAACTTAGTGAGGCCCTCAGCAACTTAGTGAGACCCTGTTTCCGAATAAAGAATAAAAATAGGACTAGGGGTGTAGCCTGGAGGTAGAAGGCCACTGGGTTCCATTCCTAGTACCACAAAACAAACAAATAAACAAAACAAAGCAAAACAACAAAAAAACAGCCTCTGAAATCCCCTTTCCTCCAAAGCCTTCCTAAACCAAAGAGTAAGTTATGCTATAATTCAACTCCCAGATCTGTGTATTCAACCATGGATTATACCTCATTGTCTGTGGATACCTGTCCGTTTCTGATGCCTTGAAAGCCGCACATTATCAAAATGCCCACCTGCTGCCTCTGTCCGCTAATGACAATGCTGCAGTGTTCAAGCCAGGGCCAGCAGGACAACCGTGATACGTGATGGCTCACTGTCACCCCTCTGCTGATCTTCCCTAAGTCTACATTTCCAACCCTGACCATCTTCCAATCCAGAGGCACATTTTCAACATTACCACAACACCCCGCAGTTCCATAAAATTAAACTATTTAAAATAAAAATGACCTCTCAGCTTACTCCTACATCCCCAAACCAGCTTCTCTCCCCAGTAAGCCGATTTTTTGAAAGTCTACCAACATTCTCCTAGTCTCCCTGTTTGAAACCACCAAGGCAACTTGAGTCCTTGGATTATGCAAGTTTGTTTCTTCCTTCACTCTCTCCTGTCAAGTCACTCGCTTGACTTGGGACACATCATTTGGTACCTGCAGGGTACCAAGTTAGCGATGGATGGTTCAACCATACTTCTGCCTCAGGCTTCTTCCCCCCTCCATTGATAGCCCCTGGGTCTCTGCCAGCCAAATCCCCCCAGGTTATCCTTGAACCAGATTTTCCTTGTGACGTCACTGGGCTCCCCTGTGTCTACCTCATCACGTCTAAAGTTGCTGCTCTGGCTTTTCAGACCTTTTATAATTAGGTCTTAACGTAACTGGCCACTATTTCCTCACTGTTTCTTCTCTCTCTCTCTCTCGCTCTTGAACTCAGGAGTGCTCTACTATGTAGCTACACCACTAGTCCTTTTTATTTTTTTGAGACAGGATCCTAGTAGGTTGCCCAGGATGGCCTCAAACTGGTGATCTTCCTGACTCTGCCTCCTGAGACCCTGGGATTATAGGTATGTGCCACTGCTCCTGGCTCCTCAGTTTCTTTTTCTTTTTTTTCAGAACTGGAGATTGAACTCAGGGGCATTCTACCTCTGAGCTACATCCCCAGCCCTATTTTTTATTCTTTATTTTGAAACAGGGTCTCACTAAGTTGCGGAATGCCTCACTAGGTAGCTGAGGCTGGCTGCAAATCTGTGATCCTCCTGTCTCAGCCTCCCAAGATACTGGGATTACAAGCGTGCGCCACCACACCTGGCTTCCTCACTGTTTCTTAACAGAATCCCTTCACATTGATGAAGTTATCTGAAAACTGATTAGGGGAACGTGTCATGTAAGAACTCCAGATTACTCCATTAACCTGTATCCCACATCTCCTTCCTTTCAGGACCCTGGCCTTTTGGAGCAGGGAGTGATATTAAAGACACGTTCTACATGTCTTCCTGAAGGATGCTCTCATCAGCCTCTTTCTGAACAAGTGCAATGTCAGGGAAGCGCCGTCCTGCAAGGCGGCCCGCCCTAAGTGAAGTACCTGTTAAAGTGCATTTGATTATAATGGCAACACTATATGCTAACTTGGAGCATGCATAATTAATTGGAAGCAAGTTCCAAGATCAGATTAATATTTCATTTCCCCTCTCAGAAGGAAGGCTATCTTACTGAGACATAATAACTCCTTTTGCTTTTGTCTCCTGTGAAGCAGGCCACATTTTCTTTTTCTAGTTGTTAATGAAATTTTCATTCCTATCTCAACAGGAATAAGTAAGTTTATATACTTACTAATAAAAATAAGTACTGATAAATCTCATTAACACTACCTTGCACTTCGGCTTCAGACAGAGATTCTTACAGAATTCAGACTGACAGAGGAAAAGCCAGGATGAGAGAATGAGTTCAAGTGAGAATCCTTTAAATAAGTTCAAATGAGAATCCTTTAGAAATAAGGTTCTTTCTTTTCAAAGGGCATATAAAAACCTACGTACTCTGAGTATATTCACCATTCAACTGAATGAGAGTTCTTTCAAAAGCTTAAAAACAAGAAAACAAGGCTGTTTAAAAACTAGCTTATTGTTTCTGTTTAAAAGGATAATTTGTTGTTGACATTCAAACTAAATATAATCTGAGTCTTATTATCCCAATAATTACATTAGGAATAAAGATTTATTTGCTAAGTAAATGTAAATGGATAATCAAACCCTCAGACTCTATTCTTTGAGTCACCTACAAGATTCTGTCTTTTTTCTTTTTCTTTTTTTCCTTTTTTTTTGTGGTGCTGGGGATAGACATCCTACCTCCACCTCCACCTCCAGTCCTATTTTATTTTTTATTTTGAAACAGGGTCTCCCTAATTGCTGAGACTGGCCTGGAACCTGCAATCTTCCTGTCTCAGCTTCCCAAGTACTGGGATTACAGGTATTGCACCACCATCCCTGGATGATTCTATTGATTTAATTTAACTTTTATTTATTGTTTGGTGGTACTGGGGATTGAACCCAGTTCACACTAGGCAATTGCTCTATCATTAAGTCACATCCCCAGTCCTTTTTATTTTGAGATAGGGTCTCACTAAGTTACCCAGTTTGGCGTCACACTCTCTCCTCCTGCCTCAGCCTCTGGTAGCAATGACTACATGCACGCACCACCATACTCAGCTTAGACTGAACTGATGCTCAGCAACTGCACAGAAAGGAGAAGGCGCCTTGGTTTCCTGACGGGCTGCACTGTAAGGCTGCCTTTCTGCATGAGGCTCAGACCTTACCCAACTGTCTCGTTAGGAATAAGCCACCCTGAGTCACACTCCAGGAGGCAGTCCTTTTCTTGTTGACCACCTGAGCCAGCGGGAGGCAGTCCAGCCAGGGCTCGTCACTGAGATGGACAGCAACTGGCCTGAGTGTGCAGCCTGGGCAGGTGTGGTGGGCTCAGGGCTGACCTCTCCAGAGGCCAGCAAGCCCCTCGGCACCTCTGACGAGGCACACCTAGTCATGGAGGGTGCTCCCCGTGCTCCCCGGCCTCCTTATGCTCCACAGGAGGAATGCTGGGCTCAGCTGAGAAGTCTTCTATCTTGGGCTGGCTTCATAATATGCCCCTCGACATTATGCACCTCCTACTACTCAGTATACCCCCCAATAAAATAGGGAAGACACTGAGAATAAAATGAAATGGCACAGGGTAGAATTTTTTTTTTTGTGGTGCTAGGGATTTAACCCAGGGGCCTTCTACCTCTGAATTGTAACCCAAGCTCTATTTTATTTATTTTTTTGGAAATAAGGTCTCACTAAGTTGCAGAGGGCCTTACCAGGTTGTGAGTGCTGGCCTCAAACCTGCAATCCTCCTGTCTCAGCCTCCCAAGTACTGGGACCACAAGCCACCATGCCCTATTTTAAATGCTCCCCACTCTGCGGGGGATGAGCTCCACGGTGGCCCTGCTGTGACTGGGACTGTGATGTACCTTTCAACGCACTGTGACAGTTGCCACAGGGAGTTTTCCATCACTTTCTAATGATCTAATGGAAGAGGCAGCGTTTGGAAGCCTTGGTTTCCTTGAATCTAGGAGGGCACATGAGAAGCAGTTAGAGTTAATGCCCTAGCTTCTCTGTAAAGGGACACATACATTAATTGCAGGTCCACTGTTTTCAACTCTGGGCTAGGGGAGGCCTCCAAGAGAAATTCACACCTTCCTGGGGCTTTGGGCTGACAGCTTAATGCCTCCCTCTGCTCTGGTGACAAGGAATGTGTGCTTGTGTTACCTTGTAGATGTAATCAGTGGCTTCTGTCATTTCTGAGAAATTGGTCTCAGAAAGCCCGGCTTCTCCCAGCACTTTAATCTTCTCTTGAATCAAGGGCCTGTGGGGAGAAATGAGCTGCAGTGAAGACAACCTGCACAGAGCCAGCAGTGATTAAACCGGTGCCCCCGCCTCACCCTTCTGGGACCGCGCTGTGTTAACTGATTCACACCTCTGCACCTCTCAAGGCACAAACATCCATCCTGAGATAAGTTTTCCCCTCTCAACTGTAAACATCCTCCAATTTAGGGCTCATAATCTCAGGTTCAGAATTCTTTCGAATGGAAGTTGTGTAGGGAATAATTCCTGCCTAATTACAATGACATTTTGGACCTGGTGATGTTATGAGCTGCCCAACTAACAAGTCCACTGAAGAAATAGAGGGAAGCAGGGATGACCCACACATGCTGCAAAAGGTTAAGACCCCTTAGTCATAAGCTGGACACAGAGCAAGTACAGGAAACTAGTAAGATAATTAGGAAACTTAACTCCACAGAGGGGGACATGGGATTTGGAAAGAGCATGGTGGGATTTTTTGCTTAGGTAATACACACAAAGCCCCGGCTTGAAAATGTGATCCCAGACCTGCTAATAAAGCACCACATGGTGCAGGGTGAGCCCCTTCCTCCCTGTGTCCAGCGGCAGCATTGTAAGATGTGGTCTATCACACCACACCTCAGAAGAGGGAAGGAGGCGGTCCCTGTCCTAACAAGGGCTGTCACGGCTGGGAACAGTGTTTTATAAACCATATCCCATCTATGTTTCATTACAATCAGTTTCTCATCAGCTCCTGTCCCTAACTCAGGCCAGTGGGGAAGGAGCTACTTTCCTTTATTTCTACAAGATCTCCTAGTGATGGAGACCAAACATGGTCCTTATGAAAAGTGGGAGGCATTACTAACGAGTCTTCTATGCGGGCGCCTGAAGGCCTCAGCAAAAGTGGAAGCACAGAAAGGAGCAAAGAAAACACATCCCCTGTGTCCATCCTTGCTCAACTCCAAATCCAGGCCTCCAGCCAGGCGTACCAGAGGTAGTCATCTGCCGTGCCTTTCGCCACCAGGTAGTGAATGCCCACGGAGCTTGTCTGCCCGATGCGGTGTACCCGGTCCTCGGCCTGGATCAGCACCTGCATACCCAAGGATCAAGACAGCTAGTAAAGGGCTGAAGCACTCCAGCCCACCACAGCATGGGGCTCTTGCTCCCGAGCCCCATCTCACCCCTTCCTCCTAAGGCATTTCTCTGTCTCTTAGACATGTAAGTGACCTGCCACTTAACAAGAGTGAGCCAGACACAGCCCTTGTCAAGGACCTGGAATCTGCAGCAGGACATCTGGGGTGGCCTGGAGTGGGGGGTGGACATGGGCTCCGTCATTAGGCTGTGTTCCAGGGGCCAAATGATCTCAACCTGGCACACTTCCATTTCTTGTCTGTGGGAAATAAAAAGCTACCTTCCAAATAGCTAGAAACAGGAGCTGGGGATGTGGTTTAGTGGTAGAGCACTTGACTAGCATATACAAGGCCCTCGGTTCAATCCCCAGCACTGCAAAAAAGGAGGAAGAGAAGAAAAGACAATAGCTAGAAACATCACATTCAGGAGAGAGGCCATATACGATTAGGGGATGGTGTGGTATTTGCACATGGTGGGAACCTCATAATAACTAACTAACGGTATTGTTTCTGTTATGAATGGCTTCAATCTCATGTGTGGCCAGTGAAGGCCACACCACAGCAGAACACCAGAGGGGAAATAACTTTTTATGAAGCTTAGGAGGGTTATTTTATGAGTTCAAACAAATGACTTAGATCTGCTGTCACAGCCCCCAGTGCATCAGGTATGGTTGGGGCACAGGATGATATTCAGTGACATCCAGCGCCATCCCCCTGTGAGGCCCCCTGGCTAAAGCAGCTCATAGCAATGGTCAATAAAAGGGATGAGGGCAGAAAACAGGGCCTGGCCTGCACCCCAGTGCTTGTGGCCCCTGGGTGCATACAGCTGTGCAGACCTGGCTCACCACTTGAGCTGTCTGTGCCCCAGTTCCCTCATAGGAAGGATGAAGTCTAAGATGCCTCTTAGACTTCTAAAACTCTGATTCTTCCATTGATAAAGCAGAGTGGATAATCCTACAGGTTGCTGTGAAGATCAACAAGCTAGCCAACAGACATGGAGTGCTTCAAAGGAGTGAAAACTGACGTGTGAAAGTATAAACGTGGTTATGAGGGCAAATGGAAACAGAACAAAACAGCACCGGCCTAGGAAAGCTCACAGAAACCACATCCCCCCTGGCTGACACTGGCTGCCTAACCCCGTACCCCAGCCATGAGCATGCCCAGGGAATTCCAGCTAGCTGTCCCTTACCCCTGGGTTCCAAAACAGCTCGGCGAACACCACCAGGTCAGCAGAGGAGAAGGTGAGGCCCATGTTGGCGGCGGTGATGGACAGCACTGCCACGGCGTGCCTCTCAGACAGCTGGAACTGCCGACACAGGTCCTCGCGGTCTGCGGAGGGCGTGGAGCCATCGATGCGGATGTGCTGCACGTTCTGTGGGGACAAAGGGGACCAGGGTGGGCTGCGGCAGTGACCAGGTGCTGCTGAGCAAGCCATGTGGATCTTCAGCCCTCTGCTTTCCTTTTTCCTCAGGGCTTTCCTTTTCCTAAATAAAAATGTGTACTGAGACAACCTGTACTGGCATACCATTATGAGAAATAATACAGAGACATCCTTTGTATCTAGGATCCTGCCATGGTAACATTTTGTAAAACTATAGTATAATATCACAACCAGGACGCTGAGGTGGATACAATCCATCATCTTCAGATTTTCCATTGTGCCTGTGCGCCTGTGTTTTCTACATATTTTTGTCTGTCATGTAGGTTTTCATGGATTCACCTCCAGTCAAGATATTGAAGGGTTCCGACACAATAAGGATTCTCTTGTAGCCCTTTGAAACTCATACTAACCTCATTCCTTTCCCCCAGTTCTCTCTTCTTTTCTTTTTTTCCTGTGATAATGAGGATGGAATGCAGGGGTATTCTTCCTCTGAGCTTGACACTCCCAGCTCTACTTTATTCTTTTTATTTTGAAACAGGGTCTCACTAAGTTGTGGAGGGCCTCATTATGTTGCTAAGGCTGGTCTCAAATCTGGGATCCTCCTGCCTCAGCCTCCCAAGTACTGGGATTACAGGCATGTGCCACCACATCTTCCAGCCACTAATCTGTCTTGCATTCCTGGAATGTTTCAATTCATGACTTTTAGGGAAAGGCATGAGCATTTTCATTTAACCTCTCTCTGGAGATTCATCCAAGCTGTTGCCTACATCAGTAGTCTGTTCTTCGTGATTACAGATAAGCTTTCATGGTACACATGTACCATAGTTTCACCTCCCATGTGCTGAAGGACATGTGGACAGATCATTTTGGGACTACTACAGATAAAACTGCTGGGAATATCTGTGTACAGGTTTCTGTATAAACCTAAGTTTTCCTTTCTCTGACAAAAATGCCCAGGAGTCAGTTGCTGACTGTATGGGAATTGTAAGTTTAGTTTAGCTACCTTCTTTCAAGAGGCATTTATTTTTTTCAAATGAGAAACACTGTAATAAAAACAAAAATATTAGTAATCTTACTAATTTAATTTCTTCCTGTCACTCTTTTATACAGAGATGTGTATAATATTTTTGTGTGTGTGGGTGCCTGAGTGCATGTGTGTGTGTGTGTGTGTGTGTGTGTGTGTGTGTGGTACTATGCTATGGATTTAACCCAGGGGCACTAGGTTGCCAGCACTAGCCTAGAACTTAGCCTCCTGTGTCAGCCTCCCATGTACTGGGATTATAGGTTTGCGCCACTGTGCCTGGTTTGGTATATCTTTTTTTTTTTTGCATAACTGGGGATTGAACCCAGAGGCATTCTACCTCTGAGCTACACCCCCAGCCCTATTTTTATCCTTTATTTTGAAACAGGATCTCGCTAAGTTGCAGAGGGCCTCACTAAGTAGCTGAGGTTGGCTGCAATCCTGAAATCCTCCTGTCTCGGCCTCCCAAGTACTGGGATTACAAGCATGCACCACCACGCCCAGTTTGGTATACCTTTTAAATAAAGTTTTATATCCTGTTTTTCTCCAATACATATTATATTGTAAATAAACTAAACTACTAGAAAGTTTAAAAAAAATCTGATTTTTAATGGTTATATTTCATTATGTGGTAATAGCATAATTTGGCCATTCTTCTGTTTCTCCAGATGTTAGGGCTTCTAATTTTCCCTGAAAAAGGACAGGATGGCAGATGTCTATCAATAGGCAAATGGATAAGAAGACTGGTATTTAAAAAAAAAAACAAATGACAAAACACACACACACACACACACACACACACACACACACACACACACACACACAGGCTGTGGTATATCTGTACAATGGGATGTTAGCACTAAGAAAAACTGTCAATATATACAACCGGGATGACAGGAGTGCACCACCACACCTGGCTCCAAATGCTCTTTTATTTTATGTTTAGAAATATCTTAATTTATCTTAATTTTGCCAGGCATGGTGGTTAATGCCTGTAATCCCAGTACATGGGAGGCTGGGACAGAAGGATTGCAGGTTTTGAGGCCAGCTTCAGCAACTTAGCAAGACCTTGTTTTAAAATAAAAAATTTAAAAAGGGCTGGAGATATAGCTATGAGGTAGAATGCCCCTGGGCTGCATCCCCAGTGCCAAGAAAAAAAAATTCTGAGCTTTTATGATTATCAAAATAAGATAAACTCATTGAAAAGAAAAAAAAAATGAAGTGTGTACCAGTCATGCTTTTTTTTCCTCTGCATGGCACTTTTAAAAAAGTTATTACAAGCCGGGTGTGGTGGCGCATGCTTGTAATCCCAGCATTCGGGAGGCTGAGACCGGAGGATCCAGGTTCGCTGCCAGCCTCAGCTACCTAGTGAGGTACTCCGCAACTTAGTGAGACTCGGTTTCAAAATAAAGAATAAAAAATAGGGCTGGGGATATAGCTCAGAGGTAGAATGCCCCTGAGTTCAATCCCCAGTACCGCAAAAAAAAAAAAAGTTATTACAAACTTTTTTTTTTTCCGGGGGTACTGGGGATTGAACCAAGAAGTATTCAACCTCACCCCCAGCACTATTTTATTTTTTAGTTTGAAACAGGATCTTGCTAAGTTGCCAAGGTTGGCCTCAAACCTGTGATCCTTCTGTCTCAGTCTTAAATAGTTTTTAAACAAAATATCATTGATATCTTTCTCTTCATATCAATATATACCACCCAAATACCAAGAGCTTCCTCAGATTCTTTTTTTTTTAATGTGGTACTTGGGGTTGAACCCAGAGACATTATACCTCAAAGTCATACCTTCAGCCCTTTTTTAATTTTTTGTTTTGTTTTGTTTTGAAACAGAGTCTTGCTAGGTTGCTGAGAGTCTGACTAATTTGCTGAGGCTGGTCTCAAACCTGCCATCCTCCTATCTTAGGCTTTCAAGTACTGGGATTACTGTGTGTGCCACCATGCCTGGCTTCCTCAGATTCTTGGAGGGTCCAATGATCTCCAAAAAAATTAGGAGTCATTGCTCTGCTGATATTTTATGGCTGAATGGACTAGAATTTGCTTAATAGGACATTTGTTGATTTAGACTTCTAATTATTCACATAAACAGCATGACCAATATTCTTCTATATAAATCTTCCTGCACAAGTGTGATCATTTTCTTAAGATACATTTCTAGAAGTAGAAATTTGGGAAAATGAGTGTGAATGTTAAGTTATTACCATAATGCCCTGGAATAATGTACCAAATGTATATAAAAAAAACTTTAATCACTGTATATGTGTGTAGGTAAACTGAATCAATTTCTCCTTTGTAACCTTATTTTTATGCTTAGAAAGTCATTCTCCATCACTGATGGGGAATGTTCATCTCATTTGTTTGATACTTTATGGTTTCAAGGATCTTTGATTCACTGCAACTTAAAACAGTAAAGAGTGAGGCAAAGTTTCATTTAAATCCTCTTCCCACCTTAATTACCTAGCCAACTATCTAAATTTTGTTGAGTAAATTAGACCTAATTTGTGATGATCCTTTAAATATATATTTGTTTTTCATTCATATGAAAGAACTATCGACTCTGTTTCACCCAGGTGGCCACCAGCTCTTGGACCTGCATGATTCAGTTTTAATTACTGATACTAACTTTATAGTAGATTTTAACTCTCTGGGGAGAAAAATTGTCCAACACCACTCTTCTTTTTCAGTGTTGCCTTAGCTATTTCTCCTACTTATTTTTTGAGATGTCCTTTGGAATAGTAGAAAACATCCCCTTTAAACAAATCCAGTTGGAATTTTTATTAGAAATATATATATTTTTTTACTTTTTATATGCTTTTGATGCATTACTGTCTCATATCATAATGTAATTCATGTTGACAGTGACATACATGCACACAGAAATAAATTAAGCCTACATATTAATGTGGAGAGGACTGGCATATTTATTTATACTTTTATGCCTTTTCACAGAGGAGATGGCTTAAGTCTTTGCAAATCTTCAATAGTTTCATCATCTTCTGGGTGATATCATTAGACATTTTGTATTTTTTGTTGTTGTGAACTTACTTTTTCCCCACTGGGTTTACTAATTAGATATGGCTGATACACTTTTTCAAAATAATTTGTTTAATATATTTATTTGGGATCCAAGCACCCTTCTAAACTCTGATACATTCAAATCATTTTCCAATTAATTAATATTAGGTTTCTTGAGAAGTGACGCTCTGGTTTTTTTAACCTAGGGGTTAGTTTTTAATTATATTGGCCTGCTTCCTATATCATTTTGTATGCAAAAATCAAACTCAGGTAGATTAAGATCCACCTCTTTCAGATGAAATATATAAGAGAATATCTTCATAATCTTATATGGAGAAAGATTTCTTAAATCAGTCACAAAAGCACAAGCCACATAGGAAAAAAAAACTAAATAAAACTGAAATATAATTAAAAGTTAAAATAAAAATTTAACTGTTCAATAGAAATTTAAGCACAATAAAAATAAAGAACTGATAAACAATTAATATCCAGAATTTATAAAGAATTTTTTTCTAAATCGATAAGAAAATAACAATTCAACAGAAAAATAGGTAAAGAGTATAAACAGAATAGTCACAGAGGAGAACCAAAACGGCTATTCAACACATAAAAGGATACATATTTTATAGGTAATCAGGAAAATGCAAAGAGTGAAATGAGATTTCATTTCACTAAGTGGCAAGAGTAAAATCTGATAATACTGTGTTGATATGCATGCAGAAATAGCAAGGATTTCTTTTATGCTGCTGGTGGGAATATAAATTTGAATAACTACCTTCAAGAGCAATTTAATGATACCTAGTAAAACTAAAGATAAGCCTATCCAATGACCATGCAAGAGCACGGCTGTACATATACAAGACATACAGAAATACATAGGTGCAAATACAATATCTGAACAACAGCAAAAACTATTAAATAAAATCCAATGTCCAACAGCAAGAGGAGAGATAAACTGCCACATGGTCATCCCAGGAGATATTATTTAGCAGTTAAAGTGAATGAACTACACATGGTATACTCTATAGAGAAATCTCAAAACAATGTTGAGCAAGATAGCAAACTACAGGATACTTACACTACACTACCATTCATGCAAATGTAAAAAAAATATACAAAAGGAGACCATATGTGTGTGTGTGTGTGTGTGTGTGTGTGTGTGTGTGTGTGTGTGTGTGTGTATGTATATATGCTTTTTTTTGGTACTAGGGATTGAACCCAGGGGGCATTCTACACACCCTGTCCCCTCGCCTCCTTTTTTTTTTTTCTTTTGAAACAGGATCTCAGTAAGTTGCTGAGGTTGGCCTAGAACCTGCAATCCTTCTGTCTCAGCTTCTAAATACTAAGATTACATGAGGGCACCACCATACCTGGCTGAAATCGTATGTTAAGGATACACGCTTTCAGAGTAAAGTATGACAATATGGAAAGAAAGGAGATACACTAATTTCAGGATAGTGATGTCATTTCTGAGGGGAAAAAGGGGAATGGAATTAGAATACTGAGGGGGGCTAAATATTTTAGGAAAATAAACCTAAACAGGAAGATGGCAAGTTCAACTTGCCATCTTGGCAAAACAACTTGGCAAAACCTGTCTCAAAATAAAAAGAACTGGGGATGTAGCTCAGTGGTAGACTACCCCTAGGTTTGATTTCCAGTACTGCAAAACAAAACAAAACAAAGAAAACAAAATAAAACAAACCACCTAGAAATAAATATAGTGAAACTTTTCATTTATTAAGTCTGAGTGGTAGATACGTAGGTGTTATATATTACTCTGTACCCTTCTGGGTGTTTAAACATTACATAAATGTAAATGATGAAGGAAGGCAAGATCAAATTTATGATCCTAGACTTAATCAAAAGTGAAAATGTCCTGAAAAGAAGACGTGCTTTGTTTTAATGACTATCCTTGGAAGTCCCTGAGGGCATTTTTTGCTCACTTTCAGGAGAGCTGTAAAACTCTACACTGAGGTCTGCATGCTGCCCTATAGAGTTAATAAAGGCACTTGGATAGTAATGAGGAGGAACATGAGAAAACAAAAAAGGAGACATTCAAATAAACACTTGTCTCCCGAAAAGAGAATACATTTTGCTATCTGCTCTCTGGCCCATTTCGTATGCAAAATAATGGAAGAGTCACTAGGAGAGACTCCTGAAGAAGACCCCTGGGATATCTGTTTAGAGTACGGAGGAAGTTAAAGTGACCCAGCTGGGGAAATATTTGGACCCCACTATGGTTCTACAAGCAAGAACTCTTCTTCAGAAAGTCTTCAGAAATCGGGAGTGGTGGCACACACCTATAACTGGGTACTTGGGAGGGTGAGACAGGAGGACTGCAGGTTCAAGACTAGCCTCATCACCTTAGTGAGGCCCTCAGCAAGTTGGCAAGACCCTATTTCAAAATAAAAAATGAAAAGGGCTGGAACTGTAGCCCACAGGCAGAATGCCCTCTGGTTCAATCTCCAGCACTACCAAAAAAAAAAAAAAAAAAAAGTTTTCAGCAATGTTTCTAGAAACCCTCATCTCATTTCTTTCCTTAGACTGCTTTCCTTAGCCAGCTCAGAACAACTTAGCCCATAAATTCATTGTGTTAAATTTCAAAATGAACTTACCTTTCTCTCAAGTTCTGCAGTAATTGCATCCAGAACAACCTTATGGTGTGCAAACACGAGAAACTTCTCTCTTCCACTTTCCAGAAGGTCCAGGATATATTCACTGCATTTGACGATGACAACGAAATGGATTAAACACATACTTATCTGGTGGAGGTTAATTACTGAGAAGTGAGCCATCTACAACCAACACCTTCAAGGTCCCCCCCCCCCCCCCCCCCCCCCCCCCCCCCCCCCCCCCCCGCTGCCCCAGGCCCATTCACTCCCTTTTCTGAGAGCTAACCTCTCCCTTTTTCCAAGATCATATGAGCAGAAACAAAATAAGGCCTGTGGGGAAGCCATCTCCATCACACCCAGACAAATGAACTGAAGCATCCTTACATCTTATGTGTCTGGTATGTTATTAAAATATTCTTATTAACTGGGATCATAGAACAGTTTTCACTTTAGCTGTTACTATATGACTATAATTTGTTGTCAATACAAATAGAAGTGTCTGTGTAGATCTGAAATGCCTGGGTAGGGAGACTGTTGGCAGTACACAAACTTCTGGAAGCTCAGTCTTGAGATCTAAGTAACAATGACACTGAAGAGGCACTCTGGGAAGGCTCTCCAGTTCCCTTTCACTTAGACCTAGGTAACAGAGCAGGAGTTAGGTCAGTGGCAACTGAATTATTCTTCAAGGTAAAGGAATACAGTGGGAGGGAGGATTACGGTTGCTTGGTTTTCATTTCATTTCTCCTCCAACTACTACTTTCTCTTAACTTCCCACTTCTCATCTTTAAGCTTAAAGGAAGGCCACTGCTCCCAGGGAGCCACAGGGAGTGGACCCACCAATCATCTGAACCTCTGCAGGTTCCCCAGCATCAGTTTCCTGTAGAGGATTCACAATCCAGAGCAGAGGGAAACACACGTAGGTAACTGCTGTTCATCGGCAATGGGAAAGCAAGCTCCCTTGGAGGCACAGGAGAACACTAGCCCAGGCTGTGGTCATTCCCAGACACAGGCTGTCTACCCTGGGCAGAGGACAGACACAGCCCTCATTAAAGAAGGCCAAATCTCAGCCAAATGTGGTGGCGCATGCCTGTAATCTCAGTACTTGGAAGGCTGAGACAGGAGGATCACAGGTTCAGGCCAGCCTCAGCAACTTAGCGAGACTCTCAGCAACCTTGCAAGATCTTATTTCAAAACAAAAAATAAAAAGGGCTGAGGGTATAGCACAGAGGTAGAATGCCCCTGGGTTCAATCCGCAGTAAAACACACACACACACACACACACACACACACAATCTCACCAGCTTCCTATTATAGGCAGGTATTGAAAAGGGGTTTAAACTGTTCTCTAAATACCTAAGAATTATTTTCCAATAATGTATGACTCTCCAAGGTACCAGATTTGAGTTCTAATACAATCTATTTTGAGACACATAAAATTTGCCACAATAAAAGTGAAAAAGTTTATTGCTATAGCATCAAAAAGTCACAGGTCCACAAAATCAACTTGGTGAGCTCATAAATCCCTCCAGCCCCAGTTTTCCTAAAGCCTCTTTCCCCTCCACATCTGACACAGCTTTACTGTTATACCTGCAGCAAGTCCCCCAGTTAGCAGGCTGAAACTGTTTGCCTACCACAATAACCTTGGCCACGATACTAAAGGATGCCCATTAAAGTGTAAACAAACAACAGCAAAAGAGGGAAGAAAAACAGCTAGCAGGGGAAATTGAGGTTTTAAAGATTTATAATCTAATTTCCACTAACTAGATGTGTTGCAGTGATTTACACTTTTCCTCGGTGTTTGCATTTTAAAAATGGGGCCGCTGTGACTGATTTCACAAAGATGCTGTAGATGTGAAATGAGTTAATAGAGGTAAAAGTGTTTGGAAACTAGAAAGCACTATACAATTTATCATAGATTTTTGGAAAAGTATGTATAACATCTGACCAAAGTTTATTTATGAGTTGGCAAAAATAGTTAGACTTACAATTCTAAAGAAAATGGGTGGTTGTGAGCACAACACCTAAAAGAGAGGTACCACAGACACTGAACCTCATAGGTCACGGCTGAAAGAGCAAGGCAAAGAGCACCCCCAGCCCCACCCTCTGCTACTCAGCAGCAGAGGAGAAACAGGGCAGTGGGGGCAATCCAGTGAGCTTCTTCTTCTTTTTTTTTTTGGTACTAGGGATTAAACCGAGGGGCATTTTACCTCCAGCTATACCCTCAGTGCCTTTTATTATTATTATTTTTTTGAAACAGACTCTCACTAAGTTGCAGAGGGTCTCACTAAATTGCTGAGGCAGGCTGTGAATCTGCAATCCTCCTGTCTCAGCCTCCCAAGTACTGGGATTACAGGTGTGTGCCAATGTGCCTAGCTAATTCTGATTCATTCATCCATGCATTCATTCATTTAGTGGCACTGGAGATCGAACCCAGGGCATTCTACCTCTGAGTTACACCCCATCCCTATTTTTTTTAAATAGTCTTACTAAGTTGCAGAGGGTCTTGGTATAAGTTGCTAAGACTGGCTGTGAACCTGCAATCTTCCTGTCTCAGCCTCCCAAATACTGGGATTCCAGGTATGCACCACCATGCCTGGCTCAGATGAGTTTCTGAGAGAGAAGTTTCCAGGCCATAAAAACCATATTTGGAATTCATAAGTCCTGTAACTGTGCCATAAATGAGAAGGGCAGTGCCCACAGGGCGGAGGAGAGCTGGCCAACAGTCAGCAGCCTCCCAGGGGCATGGTGGCCTCGAGTGAGGCAGGGACTCTCCTCTCTCAGTTAAGGGGCGGGGGATGCAGGTGAGGGGACCTGGGGCTGAGCACAGGGGCAGGCGCTGTGCGCATCTCAATTTATCCACAGATCTGGGTCCCCACAGCCAGTCTGGCACCATACAACCCACACAAAATTCATTTTCATTGTAATTTAATCACTTGGACCATTATCCTGCCAGTGCCTCACATGAATGTTAAACAATTTAAAAAAATCAGGCAAATGGCACATCATTAGAACTGCCTCAGGTTTCAACCACAGTGATATTTGAACATGAGTGGGCTTTTCATTTTTTTAAGAAAGGCAGACAATTAAGGGTTTTTAAAAAATTCACTGAATAATTCTAAGAATGAGAATTATTACTTCAGCTTTAGTTTATAAGGCAAAAAGAGAACTAAGTGCAACAGTAGCCACTCACTCGTACCTTTTGAACACTTTGATCTTTGTCTTTTTATTTAGTGAAATAATGGCTGAAACCTCATATCCTCGGAGAAGATCAGAATATCCCCACAGGCAGATTTTCCTTCTAATTTTTTTCCCCTAAAGGCAAATGGCCATGGTTCTCATAGTAAGAGTCCCCCCCTCCCCCAGCCTTGGGTGTGTGGGCCAAGCCCACCCTCCTTTTAAGTTGCAGTCCCTCCAGCCCCCTTGGGGTAAAACAGGCTCTCAGGGACTCCAAGCACAGCTTGATAGTGGCTCTAGGCATAGAGTGACTTAGGTCTTGGGGTGATGTGGCCATAATCCCCCAAATTTATTTTCAAGGCAGCTACAATTATAATGTTTAATCACTTCTTAGCACTAAAACCATTCTGGCAGATGAAGGTCAAAATTATTTTGTCTTGTTTTGTTTTTTTAAAGATAAAAGTGAGACAGAGGAAGAAGGTGGACACTGGTGACTACTCACATGACACATGGGATCTTAGCTTCGGCTGTTCTGTTGAAGAAGAGAATGAGAGCTTCTTTCTGCTGCTGTTTCTGTTGGAAGAAAAGTGGAGAGCGGAATCACTCGCTACTCTGCGTGATCCAGTCTTCGCCACCAGGAGTCACCAGCCCGGAGCCCAGCCCTGACACTGACTGATCCGCTCACTCTGGCCAAGTCACAGGAACTGCCTGGTTTGTCTCCAGAGTCACATTACAGCAACTCTCTCATTCTCTGAGAACCACTGTAAGAGCCCAGTGAGACAAGGAAGAGGAAAGATCTTTGGAAAGGCATTTCGGGTGAGGCTTCTCCACATGTACCAAACCCCTGGAACGGATCCACTGAGATGCAGTGTGGCCAGGAACACATGTACTGCAGCCTGGACATAACGTAGGTGTGACGTTTGCTTGGCTTGACTTTTGCCTCCCCCTTTCTTCTGTTAAGTTGTGTCTGTACCCAACTAAGCAAGTTCATCTCTGGGTTTGGACCCTGTTGGTGAGAAAATAACTAATACACATAAAGCATTCTGATGAGCATGCAGCAAAGGTCTGGTAAATGCTACTCACTAGCAGCACTTTTGTTTATTTTTGAGATTTTATACAGTAAGACATCTATCGTATTATTATTATTATTCTTTATTATTATTTTTTGTACAGCTGGGGATCAAACCCTACATCTTGCGTGTACTAAACAAGTGCTTGACCACTGACCTACATCCCCAGCCCTACTGTATTTTTAATGTGGGAGAAAGAGACAGTTTTATCTTAAAAAAAAAAAAATCCTGAAACTGGGTAGATACAATATTATCTGTTCATGATCTTACTTCTTTTTGTTAGGAAATTTTAAATAACTTGCATTCTTTGCTCCTGCCTCCTAGACTTTTATTATATTAGATCCACTGGAGTTTTCAAATTTATTTTTCTATGTTGGAAATTTGAATGGATTGTCAAATGACAAGGGTGTACTGACTGTTACCAGGAAGTCCGCATGGACTTGCTCTATTTTTCTGCTCTTGGTCTTGCTGATCAAAAATGGCTTTAGACAAAAGACGATTACAGTCAGCTCTCCCTAGCCTATGAAGAGATATCTATTATTTCAGCTGAAAATGAGAAAAAGCTTTCATTATAACACTATACTTTATAAATTGGCTGCTTCACCTTGGCTTCTGTGATTTAAAGCTTTTCAGAAAATGTCTTCTTCTAGATGGAAAGGTGTGAAGGAACAAAGAATCAGTTCTTGACAGGCAGGTCAGCAGTGCTTGGTGGAGCCATCATGATGTGCAAAACAGCAGGGAAACTTGGGGCTAAAAAGTAAGTATAAAAATCTAAGGGGGAAGGACTTTTTGTAGAGTTGCAGGCCTCCTTATTTGATTAAAATCATACAAACACAATTCCCTGTTTTAATTCTTTCAATTCAAGATTCACAGCTGGTCAGGGCTTGGAAGGGAAGTCAATGGTCATCTAGTCCACTCCAGTTGATGCTGGCTGCCTTTTCTAAATGAAGCTGGAGCAACATTCCCAATTGGATTCATGGGTTAGAAATGTACTGAAGCAGTGGCTGTAGAAGTAGAAAGGTTTGATGGTCCAAAGTATAACGCCCACAAATTCATTTTCTACTTGGATCCTCTATTACAAAAATGAATTTACATTTAAGAACACAAAAGGGCATCAAGTTTTTAAGGACTTATTGTCTGAAAGAATTTAGTGTGAGGCTTCAGTAATACACTGGAGATAATCTGTACCAACTCAATTTCTACCTATCAGGCATATACAATTTGCTTAAGACTCCAGGGAAGCAGATAGCATCTTTTAAGTACTGAATTGAAAAGAACTCTGAACTCTAGGTGAATTCCTGTAGAATTATACTGCAACTTAGGTTTTTTTTTCAGATTCTGCAAAATAGAGT
This sequence comes from Graphiurus murinus, assembly GCA_004027655.1. Classification (NCBI taxonomy): domain Eukaryota; kingdom Metazoa; phylum Chordata; class Mammalia; order Rodentia; family Gliridae; genus Graphiurus; species Graphiurus murinus. The sequence continues at coordinate 20,037 of PVLC010012825.1, forward strand.
GAAAACTCCAGAGAGTTTATAGGACAAAGATGATAATCAGATGAGGCAGGCTCTGGGCACTGACACTATTCTTTCCTTCCTTCCTTCCTTCCTTCCTTCCTTCCTTCCTTCCTTCCTTCCTTCCCTCCCTCCCTCCCTCCCTCCCTCCCTTCGTTTCTTTCTTGACTACTACACAATTTATAGTTGCCTCCTAGCTCAATTAAAATGCTTACTAATGGCCTTTTTTTAGTTGTTCAGTTTTTGAGTCTAGGACACTGGCTGTCTTCAGTCTGGTTCAGGAGTGGACCAGACACAGGCAATCCCATGAAACATTGATAGACTTACTTCAATTTCACACACAAATAACAACTTTACTAGCCAAAAACAATCATCATCATCACCACCACCATCATCAGTGTGTGTGTGTGTGTGTGTGTGTGTGTGTGTGTGTGTGTGTGCGTGCATGTTACTAGGAATTGAACCCAGGGGCATTCTACCTCTGAGCCATACTCTCAGCCCTATTTTATTTTTATTTTGCAACAGGATCTCACTAGGTTGATGAGAGTCTCACTACTTGCTGAGGCTATCCTCAAACCTTCAATCTTCCTGTCTCAGCCTCCCATGTACTAGGGTTACAGGTGTGTGCCACCACATCTGGCTCAAAACATAGCATTTATAAATATTTAGATTTTTGCATCTAAAAGTATCCTACATCTGAATTTTTTCTATTAATACTATATTTACTTTCCTTCTTCATTGGTCTTCTTGTCTGCTGACATTCAGTAGTAGATAAGTCACTAGACATTAAAGGGTTAAGAAAAAATTGTAAGGAAAAACTTACAATTGAGGGGAAATTTTTCCATTTGCTAAATTTTCTTTTGCAGTGCTGGGGATTGAACTCAGTACTTCATACATGCTAAGCAAGCATACTACCACTGAGCTACATTCCCAGCCCCCATTCACTGAATTTTTATCTCTAGAAGTAAAAAGAGGGCCACTGAGACTGACTTCAATGACACTAGTGCTGCAGAGGATTCTGCCAAAATATAACTTGAGAACACAGTTCTGTATGCACACATTAGTACTGCTGAACTCTGAAAACTCCACAGTAAAGAGATTAGGCCTGCTTATTTCCTGGGGACCATCCAGAATATTCTATGTAATGCAGCATACATTCAGCAGGATGACAATTTACCAGTGCATCATCTATCCTACCCTGTTTCTTCAAAGCTGCCAGCTACCTTGGCTCATCACCTGGTAAAATGACTGTAAAAACACCACACATTTTGTCTTTTGTCATTCTAATTTACTTTGTAACCTCCCAAATGGCGGAGATCTGATCTGTGTCTAAGTTTCTTTATATGGGGTAATATCAAGCCCAGATAATGTCTTGTCATAATGCCAAAAGCCAATAAAAGTCACAAAATTTTATCTCAAGAAGATAGAAAGGGGGCTAGTATAGATTACTTTATAGCACTTTGTAAAGTGTGACACTAAAGACAAAAGAACTTGAAAAAATAAAACCACCACAATTGTAAGAGGCCTAAATTATAGAGGCAAGAGACTTGGTTCTAGCCTCAGCTCTGCCATGGAGGAGCTATGAGACCCTGGGCAAAATGCAATCTCTGTGAGCCTCAGTTTCCCCTCTCTGTAAAATAGGGGTGTCAAATTCCTGCTAGCTATAAATAGGATTCAAATGTTTACAGAGGGTTAGCCAGGTACAGTAGCGCACATCCGAAATCCCAGCTACTTGAGAGGCGGAGGCATGAGGATCACAAGTTCAAGCCGAGACTGGGCAACTTAGTGAGACCCTGTCTCAAAATGAAATTTTAAAAAGGCTGGGGATGTAACTCTGTACTAGAATGCTTGCCTAGCATGCACAAGGCCCTGGGTCCAATCCCCAGTATTACACACAAAAAACAAAAAAACTCCAAGCTGGGCGTGGTGGCGCACACTTGTAATCCCAGTACTTGGGAGGCTGAGACTGGAGGATCCGGGTTCGTGGGTTCTCTGTTTCAAAATAGAGAATAAAAAATAGGAATGAGGGTATAACCTGGAAGTAGAATGCCCCTGGGTTCCATCCCCAGCAAAAAAAAAAAAAAAAAAAAAATTCAGTTTTTAGGGTTTGAAAACTCTGCTTTGTTATACTGACTAATAGAATGAGGTGCCTAGTTAGAGGGTAAGCATGTGTATCAAATACATGTAGGATTAATTGTCTAACGACTGTTACTGTAAATTGTGCAGAACAGTCAAGAAGAAAGAAATGAAAGCATTGGTGATCTTATACTTAGTACAGCAAGGTCTGAAAGCATTTTAAAAACTTCTGCTGTCCTGTATAGTTCTTCAAGTTAGGTGAGTGACTCCCTTCTCAAAACACACTAAACAGAAATTTAAACTTTCTTTGAGGTAGTCAGAAATATATCACCACATTGCCTGCCCTAGAGTTATTTGTATAACCACTCATTACTAGCAATTCACACAAGTATAAATTACCAAATGATTTTCAGAGCAGACCAGATAGGCTGAGAAATACACTTGCTGCCCAGGGAAGTGGAAAAAGCAAAGCAGAGGCCAGTTCTGAGAACCCTGGACCATTTGCACTGACGGTCTCCCAAAAGGAACGCCTGTGGACACGCCTAGCACCGCCTCCAGACCCCACTCACAGTGTGGACCTTGGTCATCTCCAAAGCTGCGGCATCCAGGGTGGCTCTGGCCCTGGCACTGATCCGTCCTGGGGAGACCACCACCATCTTGCGCTGTTTGGCCGGCAGCTGGGAAAGGACATCAGACTTGAGGCGTCGCAGCATGATGGCTTCCTCCAGCAGGAGCTTCAGCTCTCCCAGGTTGGAGGAGCCGGAGTAGTCCCATCCCCATTGCAGCTGCGGAGAACAGAGAGCAAGTTAGCTCACAGGCTGTGAGCCACGAGGGAGGCTCTTCTCATTCCCGAGGCTTTGTTCAGAGGACGTCAAATGACCTTGCAAGGATAAATGAACCCCCAATAAAAAAAAAAAGTAAAAAAAAGAAAGGAAAAGGTTTGAAAAGCCAGGCATGAGATGAATGCAAGCCACAGATCATGGCATTCTACAATCTGGCACTAACCTTTTCAGTTGCAAATGCAAAAAGTCAAACAATTTTTTTATTATTAAAAAAAGAACAAACAAACAACTTGGCTTGTCAGACTATTCCTGTATACTAAACACGGACATAAATGTTCCCCAAGGCTTGTCCTTCAGAGTCTATTGCACAGCATAATAAACAATGTCAGTAACATCTTATTTGATAGAATTTAGAAGGCCTTTAACTGTTGTTCCTCTGTATGGATTACAGCAACCCAACCAAGTACAATGTAGCAAAAGCAAGTGCAGGGTTGCTGCTGGTGCCTGGCTTCTGCCAGTGTGGCTGAAACCAGAGGCTTCTGGAGGGTCTACATTTCTCATAAACACGATTCCCTCATTTGATAGCTCTTAAGAGTCAGTGAACTTGAATGTCTATTCCCTATCACAGGGCTAGAGAAGACATAAGCAAATAAAATAAAAATCCTGCCTGGGGTGTAGCTCAGTGGTAGAGCACTCGCATAAGGCTCTGGGTTCAATCTCTAGCACTGCAAATAACAATAGTAATAATAGTAACAAATAAAATAAAAATCCTGTCCATCACCATCAATCTTGTTGGTAACAGGGCTGATTTCTACAGTCTTATGTGTGTCTGCTGCTTTGCATTTTCCGCTGCTCCTTCACCCTATGAGCTGCCTGAGGGTAGGAGCCAAGCTCGCTGACTTTAAATGGCTAGAAGGCCTACCTTAATAGTAGAGATAGGGTAAGTATCCTGGAGATCTTTGTTAAATTCAGAATAGAATGAGATAGTCAAAGATGAGGAAATGAAATGAACCAAAGCTGTTTCTTCTTAAAATAAACAAACCCCCCGAAATATGACTGGAAAGTAGCTCAGTAGACTGCTTGCCTCCCATGTGTGAGAGCCCGGGTTCAATCTCTACTACAGTAAAACAAACAACAACAACAGAACTTTCTAAAATCAACTAAGTTCTCAGCAAATGCCTATAGACAGCCATGGGGTAGTAAATGAGCGTGGCACGGCTCTCGTAATGCATAGAGGTTTCTCTTAATGCATGAAGCTGAACAAAAAAGAAAAAGAAAAAAAAAGCAGCCTGCCTGTTAGGCTGCATTTAAAAAAAAGCCACATATGTAGCTTGGATGTTATGCTCCTTCTAAGTTTAATATTCACAATCCAACAAGCTCTTATTGAACACTCACCGGATCCCAGGCCCTGGGCTAGGAGGAAGAAAGGACATGAAGAGGAGGCACTGTCTATGTTTCTTTTGGGGGGCGGTGCAAAGGGAGGAAGGAAGGGGAGACATCAAGGATAGTGCTTGGGTTTCTGGTGTGAGAGACTGGGGATGCAATGGCCTGGTACTGGGAACCCAGGAAGGGAGGGTCTGAGGAGTAAAGAAGACAAATTCTAGTGTCAGTCCCTTCCATAACTAGCCATAGGTACAGACAGTGGAGGGAGAGGTCTTATTCAGAAAGTAGATCATTTGAAAACAGGACAGAGGTACAAATCACACATGAACACCATAAACAATCAACATCTGGATACTCCATGGGGAAAGTGAGTCACAGACTTTGTTAAAGAATCAAACAGCTTTTTTTGTTTTTGAGATAGAGTCTAACTATGTTGCCCAGGCTGGTCTTAAACTCTTGGACTCAGCAATCCTTTTGCCTCAGGCTCTCAAGTAGCTGGGACTAGAGGCACACACCACCATACCTGGCAAACGTGTATGACTTTTAAATACATTTAAAAACTGAAAAATTTCCTGCCATAACAATCAGCTAAAAACCTGTTTGCAATTAACTTTTCAAAGCACTACAATTCCCGTTATAAGTACTTTGTTGGCAAGTGAGTATTTTTTAAATATCTGATTCTTTTTCTTTTATAAAAATGTATATAAAATATGGCAAGCAATCATGACTTTGCATAGGAAGAATTTTCCTTCACTGATGGCTGGTGAGTAGCTGCAGCCCCCCCCCCCCAAATATCTGTGTCTTTGATGCAAATAAAGGCTCCATGTATTTGTGATCTGAACATAAAACAAGAATCTCTAATGTGCTGGTATTGTAAAATTGCTCCAGTATAGATTTCCTCCAAAATGTAAAAAGCAGTCAGAGTCTGGGTGCTGTGCAGGCACTCACACAGGGAGAGGAGGTAGCTTTGCCTGTTATCCCTCAGAGCTCTCCCTCCCCTCTGCCCTTTGTCCTAATGTTTACCCTTAGTAAAGCCTTTAGACAATTGAAAACCCTAAGATTGCAGAGACTCTGCCTGCGTTTCAGAGCTATAAAGATAGCAAAAGCCTTATGCCTTGCTCTTAAAGATTACACACAACTACCCTGGCTGTAATTTGTGCCTCTATTTCCCTCCTATTCTTTGTGACCCAGAAAGGTAAACTTCATGTATTGCTTCAAAGCACCCATAGTTGATGGGCAATCAATTCGGCCCAATGCAAGAGAAGTAAAATCAGGGTAGATTATTGACCCCTGTGCTTAGTAAGTACATTGCCTGGAGACAAAGAGGCACACCTGCCTAAGAAATAAGTTACTAGCCCATTGCCTTGGTAACGCTGATAAGACATACCAATATAAAATCTGTATTTAAGGGGCTGGGGTCGGGGAGGGGGCAGAGTTCTATTTTGGGGCTTTCCATCGTGTCTGCTAGGCACGCTGCTTTTCTTTTCTTCCCTTTCTATTTCCTACAGACTTTGTAATAAAGATTTGTTGGAGGTGCAACTGAGCTGCCTATTAGTTTTAATTTCCCGATTCAACAAATTTTAGTTGAATTGGGGAAAAGAGCCTCCAGTGCCATTATAACCATAACAATTAAGGTCTAAATTAATGAGGTTTTCCAAATGGAGACGTTGATTGCAATGCATTTCTGTTTACAGGGCCTCCCTGCCACTCTGGAGAACTGAAGCTGTGCAGAAGCAGTGCAGAGGTGCCTGCTCCACTGGAACTGTACTCAGGGAAGTAATTTGTGGGTCAGAGGTGTCTGGCCTGCTGACCAGGTAACTATGAACTCTGGGTCCCACTCAGGAGTCTCCCAAGGCATCCTGGGATAGCATTCCTACCACAGGCTCTCCTCTGATCTTTTGCAGATAGGATTTTCCTACTTTTATTTCACATTCCTCACATGCCAAGGAACCCTTGCCACATCACCTACTTCCTTGCCTCTGCCTAGACAGAGGTTCTCAAACTTATTTTGCTTACCATCCTCTTTTCAGAAAATAAATCACTCAGTACTCCACCCTCCCCTGAAATCTACTTTCTTTAAGCAAATAAACAGCAAGATGTAGTGACAAATTAGAGTTCTTTTATGTGTCTATATTTCATTCTAGCACCCCCCTGGGGGGCACTTTGGGAACCTATCACCCCAGGACCTCATCTCTAGCTTACCCTAGTGGCCCTCTCTAGGGCTAGAACCTGGCACTGACTTCCTTCTACAGTTCTAGCACCATGCAACCTGCAGGCTCTGAGTTTCACACCCGGGACCACAGCCACTGGTCCCTTTCCTGGAAAATGCTGACTTGGAATTACCACAAACATTATGATTTCTTCTTGCCCTTGATATTACTTCTTCCAGGTCAACTGTATATCATATAAATATGCTATTATTTGTATGATACATATATAAATATATTATATATATAAACATGATATTATCTGTATGATATATAATTCTCAAAATGCAGTCTAGTTCCCTGGTCTCCATTCCTTTGTTCACTCATACCATGGTCAAAGAGAAGGTATAGAAAGATTAAGTGTAAAAATCAGGGTGAGAGAGGAGAGAATAAATACCCGCTTGGCATCACAGTAGCGAAGTCCGAAGGCATGAAACTGAGGGAAGAAGGTTGGCTTGACCGCGATGATCTGCGTGTAGAGTTCTGCAGGCCGGGACATGGCTGGCGTGCCTGACAGCAAGATCACCCTCTTGGCCATCTGGAAGTCAAAGAGTCAGAGGTACTCTGAACACAGGGAGGAGAGCATAGTGAACATTCAAGATACCACAGTAAGGCAGGAGCTGGGCGTCCCCAGGAACTGAGACCCCCTGCAACCCGGCTGGACCGCCTTTTACTTCCTGGGCACCACTGCCCATGCTCGAGGTTCAGCATCTCAGATACAAGGGAAGATACTAAAGCTGAGCCTTACTCCGGAACTCGGTGTGGCTGGCCACCTGGGACCTCTCAGTAAGAGAACCATGACCAGCTGGATGTCATCTCCTTGTCTGTAACACTTAACACATTACCCTGAATTTTCTGTCTCCCTCACTAGATGGCAAGCTACTTGAGGTCAAGGACAGGGCTCTGTTCCCTTTATTTTCTGCAGCTCTTTGTACCTGACGCATTGTAACTAATCAATATATATTCAATGAATGCTGAGAAAAAATTCAGAAGGAAGCTAGTTAGTGTCACAGGGAACATGGAGTAAACTCAAACAGTCCGACCTGTGAACAGGAAGCTGAGGAAAGAGCAACAGGACTGAACTTCCTGCAGAATGGACTTCTGACATCCAAGGTGAATTTACGATCAGACAATGACACTGCTAGGACCTGGAGGAAGTGACAGGGCTTGCTTATATACAAGCCTCCATTTGATTTTCTTTAAAGAAAAAAAAGGCCTTTACTGACTTCACCATGGTCAAGCCTAGTGATTCCTGCCTCCAGCTCATTCTGTAGTTATTAAAGACTTTAAAGGGTGGCACTCAGATCCAGTCACCCTAAATTCTGCTGCTCAGCAGTGGGCAGGATGGAAATAAATAGTCGGTCAATTCCAATGATGAACTCCAGGATCTTCATTAACTTGAGAGCGACCTGACCCAAGGAGGTGAGAGCAAACTCTGCACCTCTTAAGATGGGAAAGAGGGTGAGTCTGGACAGGGAGACAGTCCTGCTGCATTGTAACATAATATCTGCCACAAATTACTGGAGGGAAAATTCACTTCAGCTCTCAGAAGGGACCCTGACTTGGAATTCAGCTGTCTAGAAACACCTTGTTAACCACTGTAACCTTGAGTTAATGACAGTAATATAAGGCAATCACATGAGGTAGATCTCCTAGGGGAAGAAATTAGGGTTTTTGAATAAATACAGTACCTCATAAAATAAATAAATAAGGGTATAACAGTGGGAAGAAAAATGATTCCTTATTAATATACAATATATACAATTCTCAAAATGCACTTCTGCCCTCTCAGCCACTGCCAATATCTAATTCCATTATCATGGGCGAGCTATAAATTTCTCCAGCTGTACTTTTCCACAGTTCAATTATTTGGGCCTTCTAATTTCCTGCAGGGTTTAATACTGACTTATTACAATAACAATGGGCATTGTGAACGATGTCTGTAGCATCTCTTGCCCTGGCTTTAGACCATTTTGATGAAAGGGGAAAGATGAAAAGTCCTATCAATAAAAAAGGTTCTATCATTATCCCAAACCCACTCTCCATGTCAATGTGCTTGTCTGGGGATGGAGCGTGGGCAAAAACAGCTCATGGACCAGACGACAGAAATTAATTCCAGGGTCCTCTGTCAGATATTTATAGGATGCAGTTAATATAATACTGAGTCACTTCTCCTTTACCCTTCCCAGACCAGCATGTTGGGAGCTGTGCAAATGGATTTTTGTAGATGTTAAAAAACAGAGACCACATTACAGAGAGAGGGAAAAAAAAAAGGCTGGCTTGAAAAGAAACCAGAACGGCATTTTATCTGCTATGGAATGATTTAGCCTGCTCCCTGCTCAGCCCAACATGTTCGTGTTATCATCACTGTCATCTAAAGGCCTTTAATCTGTGCCCAGCTACAAATGATCTGTATGATTTATATGTCTCTACCTCTAAGACCTTCCAAGCTAGGAAAATATAAATGCATAAAACTACATAAATCAAGACTAAATTCAACACTTTATAGTTAACTCCTCTGGCTAAAGAAAAAAGTGGCACTCAAGAAAGCTACGAATAGTACAATGTAAAAAAATAATTTCTGCTTGGTGTTAGAAAGAGAATGTGATTCAGGAGCAGACATTGTTGGGGAAGATGACCTTCTAGTCTTAATTTCCTCATAGTTTAGGGGTGGGAAAGCTCTGCAGAATAGGTTACTAGCAGAACACGTTGGTATATAATTTACCAAGGAGAATTCTATGTGGTTAATCAAATGGATAACCTACACATAGGCTTTAAAATATGAGCCCAAAGAATGTTCTAATCTAGAAAAGAGAACTGACGTTAAGTCCCTACAAAAAACTATACAGAAGTGTTTTATAATTTTCCATTGTTATCTCTCTTTTTGTTCCCAACTAAGCTGAAAACTTGCTTTACTGAATTATACTGATTGGCTATAATGTATTTCACTAAGACCTAGACCAGAAATAAAATTATGCTCTCCAAAGCTCAGTCTTGTTCTTATACCCAACATTATTCCTAATGGTACCCTAAATAAAGCTTATGCAATACACTCAACTTAGGAGTAGGACATTGAGAAGGTGGGTAACATAAAAGAGATGGCTATGTCCACACCACCCAACTGTCCCAACACTCATTAACCCTGAGGTGGTAGGGACACTGAGGCCACTAAATTTCAACTAGTTCAGAAGTCATTATAGAATCTTCAAAATTAAGGAAGGTAAAAAGCATGGTTTGGGGCAAGTGACCAAGAGCACCCACATCAAGAACAAATGCAGAGTCACTCCCCAAGAAGACACAGATGAGCCAATGCCTTGCAGGGAGATCGAAGGCCCAGACCAGAAGAAAGATCAAGATGCAGGAAGAATCCAGTAATGGGAATCTGGGAAGAAGATTGAGGTTCTGTTCTTTACTCTGCCCCCAAGCAGTGTTCCCCATGACAAAAAAGACTAAGATAAATGGTAGCACTGTGGCCACTGTGATTCAGGGCTGCCCCCAGCACCAGCTGAGGGCCACCTCCCACTCAGTGACAACTAGTGAATGGCCCTGCTGAGTCTCTGGTCAGGTTCACATAGTTTATGTCTTTGCTTCCTTCTACGTTCTCATCTGTGCTCCAAGAAGTCTGAAGGGGAGTGACATTTCTAAACTGATTTACATGGTTAACAGTGCTTCCAAGCTAAGCAAGTATCACTGCTATTATCAACGAAATCCTGATGCCACGTATGAGGCAGTCCCTGGGGGAGAAGAGACAGGATGAAGGCTGTGATTACAGGTGTATGGATTCAAAATACCAAGATGTTATAATGAGGCTGCAGCAAGCAAGCGGTGTAATTATAGTTGATTAAAAGTATGCCGTTCTGAGCTTTAAGGCATGCAAACTGCTTGTATGTAGGTATTATTAAGATAGCATACACACTAAAATTAAATTTGAAAGTGGAATTTTTTAAACTCTGGAAAACACAGTCTATTTTTCCTTAAGTGCCAGACTCAAATAATTTCTTTTTCAAGTCTGGCTCTGTAATGAGCTTGAGGAAAGAAACAAGAAGAGCTGGACAAAGGGATTTCTATAGGATTGTCATTATCAGGGGAGAAGAGAGAACCCGCCAGCTGACACTCGTCACCCCTCTGGCCTGAAAGAGGCAAAGAGGCCTCTTCCAGCTGCAGGGGGACTGGGTTTTCCATTCTCCACTTCAATATCATGTGAAAAGATGGTCAGTTATCATAGCATTGTATGTAAGAGCTGTGATATGCTTAAAAGTCCACAAAAGGAAACAGAAGATACATATTTTGATGGATTTATAGAATAGAATGCTCTTTGAAAGAATGGGGGAGAGTCATTTGGAATGACAAGGAATGACTTTCAAGATACGTTTTTAAGGAGAAAAGGTAGGTATAAAACTGGTTGTAGAACACTCTGGAAGGAGGGAGAAAACATTCATACTCATATGGGTGTAGGCTATTTCACAGAAGTAAACTGGAAAATCTGGCAACTATGGCTACCTTTAGAGAGAGAGAGAGAAAGAAGGGACTGGACGCCCTGAGGTATTTTGGGGGCATGCACTAGTGGTTCAGTGGTAGACATCTCACCTCTCAAGAGACTTTTTTTTTTCTTTTTGCAGTACTGATTGAACCTAGGGGCATTCTACCTCTGAACTACAGTTGCAGAGGACCTCACTAGGTAGCTGAGGTTGGCCACGACCTTGCAGTCCTCCTGTCTCAGCCTACCAAGTACTGGGATTACAAGCATGAGCCACCCAGCTCCCGAGAGATTTTTCACTGTCCACCATTTTGTACCATTTGAATTTATCATCTATTTGAACTACTTTAGTTAAAAAAAAGAAAGAAAGAAAAAGAAAAAGAAAGAGCCTGAGCTTTTTAGCCAATTATCTCATCTAGTCAGTCATTAGAGGTTAAAAAAAGAAAGCATCAAGTTGCAGAAGAGAAAGAGCTATATTTCCGGAAAGGGTGGTAAGATTCTGGGGGTCTTTAAAAAAACTTTTAATTTTGCTATTATACTGGCTTAAGAACAATAATAGACCCAATGCAAACAAAACCAATAAAACTAACAACCCCAAAACCCAAACATACACCTGGATGTTCAAAAGAATGATGCTAATCCTCAGAGTTGGCGTCATGTGGAGGGAAAGGGCCCCTGATATGGGCTGAATGGGAGTGAAAATGGTTATAGCCAGTCAGACCTGATTTCAGAGGGCTCCTCCAGGAGGTAACTTGGCCCTAATAGGATAAGCATACCGGGTACGTATAATGGATGATGTTCGCTTGCAGAATCATTTATAACAGCAAAAGAGGGAAATGACCAAGTGCCTGACACTGAAGCTTAAATTACAGGATGTGTTTATATGATAGAATTTTCTGGAGTCGTTAAAAATAATGATCCTGCCTCAAAAGTGGCATGTTAGAAAAATAACCAAACTGTTAACAGTGGTTTTCAGATGATTTTAACTTTGTTCTTCATAGTTTTCTGTCTTGCCTACTTTCATGCCTTTAAACATAAAAATAGAACCACTTTGCTTAGTATTAGTAGCCAGGCAAATAGTGCTGTGGGGGGAGAAAGATGTCCCCTCCCCCATGGCGTGATGACAACTAGTTTCTTATAACCTAACAATATGTCCTCTATACATTGACTACTGGTACCACCTACAAAACCCACACGATCTGGTCCTGCTCTGTCACAGACTGTATGACAACACCTAATTACCTCGAAAAGCACATGCGCTGAAAATATCTTATGTAATTAATCATCAGAATATAGTTCTGAGACGCATACATCAGAAGAACAATCAAGTGGCATTAAATTCAGCTTTTATGTTGCTTACCAAAGACATACTTTGCTTCCTCCCAACTATCTTCTTATTCCGAAAGCATTCAGATTCAGTTCCTCAGAGATTTAGATTAGTGGTCCTCAAACCACTACCCTAGATCAGAATGGGAGGTGGATAGAGAGTGATCTGTCCCCCATAAGGGACAACTGACAACATTTGGAGGTGATTCTGGTTGTCACAACTGGAGTCCCACTGGCATCGAGTGGGTAGGGGCCAAGGATGCTAAACATGCTACCATGCACAGGACAACCCTCACCTCAAAGATTCATCTAACCACAAATGTCAATAGTGCCAAGGTGGTGCAATTCCAATCCAGATCAAGATGCGGCAGAGAGAGGGGAAACATTTGGTTAATAGAATAGCACAGAATGCCACACCCCACTCCTTCACCCTAATCCTTCCATCACCCAGCAGCATTATATGAAATCAGTATGATATGAATCTCCTGAAATCAGTATTACAGGAGAGAGTGACTTCAAGATGCCTTCAGACACAGCAGGCCACATTAAAAGGCAATATTTAAAAACATTATTTCAAAGCTGGGCGTGGTGGCACATGCTTGTAATCCCAGCATTTGGGAGGCTGAGACCGAAGGATCGGGTTCGCGGCCAGCCTCAGCTACCTAGTGAGGCACTCCGCAACTTAGTGAGACCCTGTTTCAAAATAAAGAATAAAAAATAGGGCTGGGGGTGTAGCTCAGAGGTAGAATGCCCCTGAGTTCAATCCCCGGTACTTCAAAAAAAAAAAAAAAACATTATTTCACATAAGTTCTACAGAAAATGCAGAATAATATATATTGTTTATCAGTTTAAGGATTTGTTTTAAATGTGTCACTTTGAAACATACCCCAGACATTACAGATGTATATGCTGCTTCCGTAGGTCTGGCTCAGAGCACAAATTCAGAACACACTAGTTCTGCGTGCCTCACCAGGCAACGGCTACATTAACAAGGCAGTTGCTAAGAAGCTTTCATATTACAATGTTAATGATATAATCTATTCTGCAATTTCTTTTATCTAAATAATCAGGGGTACAGATTTAATTTTAGTTTTGGCTGTTATATTGGAAACACAGTACTATTAACATATTTGTAAAGAAGACATATTAAAGTCTCCCCAAAGATGGGTTGCCAGCTTAGAAAAGACATTTCATTTATGTGTCCATAAAAGGCTATTGACATATAAATATTTATAGATAATGTTAGCAGAGAATCAAGTTTTTGAAGTAAACCACTTTTTTTTTGGTACTGAGGATCAAACTCAGGGACATTCTACCTGTGAGCTATGCTTCCAGCCCTTTTTATTTTGAAACTGAGTCTCACTAAGAGACTGAGGGTTTTGTTAAATTGCTGAGACTGGCCTTGAGCCTGCGATTAAAACTTTTATTTTTAGATTTGGAGCATATGGCATAATCCTGTCTTGGAAGATATATCATATTACCTGTTATTCCTTAGAAAATTAAAACCTGAAATGGGTAGGCACTTAGGTATGTTTTGTGGGGAGGTGTAAAATTGAGTTAATTTTCATATGCTAAGCTTCACCAACATTCAGCAAATCTGTTTTTCTTAGTTTAGGCAAAAATGAAAGCTTCTTTTAAGCACTGCAAGCTGCAGCTTCAAAACAGTGGGGAGACACAGAGGCCGCTTTAATACCGGGCAGGATAAAGTCACACTTCTGTCTGTTCAGTCTATACCTATCAGTGCGGCTCCTCCAGTCATCTCTGAGAGACAATGAACTTTCATGAGAGAAAACACCATATTTGTAAACCGCCAACTTTAGGAAAAAACTCACCCCAAAGAGATGGAAGGAAATTTGGAGGCTTACCCCTGTTACAGGTGGGGGACTGGACACAGAGCACAGACATAGGCAAGAGTGTAGGTGGAACAGAGAGACTAAATTGCATGTCAGAACATGTGTGGATAAGACTTGACTCCACACCACTTCCCCACCTCGCTGCTCTGAACCAGACTCACACCAGCCCAAGTGCTCAGGGACAAGTGGAGCCCCATGACCAAAGAGGCCGGGCTGAGGGTGGACAAGGATCTGCTTACACGGCACATACTGCTTCTGCCAGCGCTTCCGGCTGATACCCACTGGCCTTGGCCTGGTTCTAAGTTTGGATAACTCATCTCCCTTGGTTCCCAGTACCTTGATAGCCTTGCAGCTACAAATGACTCGGTTTCTCCTGAGCTGTTAAGTGGGTGAGTTGCTATATGCTCTCTCCTGTCCAGGAAGGAAGCCAGAAGAAGGTTCTAGAGTCCAGTCTCAACCCTGTGACCCTCAAAAGGTCATCATCTGGACTACTGGGTCCTTAGCGGGACATCAGGAAAAAAATATGGGATGGTAACAAACCCGAAGGAGAAATGCCCTACGTCAACCCTGAGCCCGTCCGCAGCTCACAGGCCTGCACGGCGGGCTGCCCGTCTAGGATCCCCGCCCGCCTGAGCGAGGCTGTGCACCTCAAGGCCCAGTGGGCACAGACCCCAAGCCCCTCCCAGCAGCACTCACCTTCAGGATGGGGATGGCTGCTCGACAGCGGGCCGTCTTGATGTTTTTGAGGAAGTGAGATTCATCCTGAAAGAAACAGCCGTGTGGGTGAACAAGGCCCAATCCTGAGTGGACAGAGGAAGCCCACTGTAAACTTGGCCCTGGCCCGGCATTTGCCATGGGGCGCCTTCCTCGGCATGTTCTCCTTTAAGGAGCCAGAACAGCGGGCTCAGGGAAGGACCCAGGGCTCTGGGCCGGCTTCTATACCACTCTGGGCAAGTCGCTTCATCTCTCTGGGGCAGTTTTCCGCCTGTGAGGTGGGGTTAGTGAGGCAGCCAAGGGAACAAACCACTGAAAGGTGGTTTGCTGCTACGCAAGAGTAAAGTGTGCTGACGGCCCATCGTGTGTCCTGTGCTGGTGCAAAGCTCTGAGGGGCCAGTGCCTGTCCTTGGGGCTACAGGAGTGCTAGGAGGGTGCCAGACACACAGACAACTGCTCAGACAATCAGCCCTGTCACCCAGGAGCTGGGAAAGGAGACGAGGATGAAGAGCTTCCAGTCCTCTAGGCACTGACCAGCATGTTTAGAACACAGCATTTGGTTATTGCCAGCTCTGCACTGTGTATGTGTAAACATAGAACTGTCCTATTTTCTTTTCATTTGTGGTACTGGAGATTGAACCCAGGGGCATTCTACCTCTGAGCTACACCCCCAGTCCTATATTTTATTCTTTATTTTGAAATAGGGTCTCACCAAGTTGTGGAGGGTCTCACTAAGTAGCTGAGGCTGGCCGAGAACCCGGATTCTCCTGTCTCAGCCTCCCAAGTATTGGGACAAGCATGCGCCACCACGCCCGGCTAGAACTATCCTATTTTCTAAAGCCAAATGAGTAACTAATGCATTATTAGTACAGGGGAGAAATTTTTTTAGATTGGTACACATTCCAGCTTCTTGCTACGTGACCCTGAGCAACTAACTGTTCTTTCTATGGTTTCAGTTTCTCCACCTATAAAATGGGTATAATGATAGAATGCCCATAGAATGACATGTATCAGCTTGTTATAAGTCATGTATGGGTTTGCACATATACAGACTTTAGAATCGTGGGCACTGCATTGTACCAGCACCATATGGCTGGGGGTTAATAAGAGATCCCAGCTCTGTCCCTACTCCTGTTCCATTTCAGCTATGATGAGCAAAAAGGATCTCAAAGGCATGATGGAAGGAAGTGAGATGACCCCCAAGTGTCCCAACAGTATCCAGTCCCCAAACCTGGGGTGTGACATTCGTATTCCTATTTCATGACAGTCATGGAAAAAAATTTAGAGAGAAAGTACAATGGGAAAGGGAATGGGCCCTTTCTACCAATGGGTAAAAGACAGCACTACTAGAACAAGTCACAA
Source organism: Graphiurus murinus (assembly GCA_004027655.1). Lineage (NCBI taxonomy): Eukaryota > Metazoa > Chordata > Mammalia > Rodentia > Gliridae > Graphiurus > Graphiurus murinus. The sequence goes on from PVLC010012825.1 coordinate 36,214, forward strand.
GCAATGGCTTGACACTGACGCCTCTTCTAAGAAGCCTGATGTCTCGAGAGTGTCACGTGATTCCTTCCTACAACGTTTCTTTGAAGTCAAAAGAGGACAGGGTTCACTTCACTTTAGAACAAACCAACAGCGGTGGTAGGCAGCTTGCCAAAGATCATATGGCAGACACAGAAAATGTGAACGTGAATTCTGCAGCCAGATGCGCCAGCTTCCACAGATGACTCCCTAGCTCGCTGTCTTTATGTCTGTGGGCAAATGGTGTGCCCGCATCCACCACCAGTTTTATCAGCTGAGAAGTGGATGACTCACAACAATAGGAGGCTATACCCGCTCAGGGTATCATCATGACCACCACTCTGGGAGGATCAGAGGTTATGTATGAAGTACCCCACACAGGGTGACACAAGAAATGAAGAGACTGCTGTCCCTATGCCCTGAAGCCATCACCATCCACCCTGGAATACTCTTTTGTGTGTGTGTGTGTGTGTGTGTGTGTGTGTGTGTGTACGTTACTGGTGACTGAGCCCAGGGTCTTGAACATGCTAGGCACGTGGGATATTCTTTTAATGTTTTCATTTCACTTGGATGCTAACACTTTTTCAAAGCCACAGCTGAATTTGTATCAAACTAGAAACGATTCCCCCAAAGCCTCGTTACACACATAGCTCTGAAAGAACTGTGTGCACTTCTGTTTGCTTATGCTAGAACACAGCGTGGTTCTCACATCCAGAGCAGGGTAAGAGAGCCCCTGAGGTCAGAAATCGTTTCTCCCCTTCCCTTCTCTGAGCTCCCACGATGTTTTTATTTGGGAACGCTGTCGACAATTCAGTATTGACGGAGCTGGCGGGGTACCAAGTCTGCCCAGACTTTCCTCACAAAAATGTGTGAGAAGTGAAAAAAAAAAAAAAAAAAAAGTAATTGAAAGATGTGCCATTGAATCTGGGAGGAGGGCTCCAGTGAAGCCTTTCTGACAAACCAACTTGAGTAAACGGTGCAGGGGGCAGGGTGTCTTTATATTGGCTGAAAGGAAATTTATTGACTGTTGAACCGTATCTCTGAGGAGATGGAACCGATGCAGGGGCACACCCTTGCTGCCCAGCCTGCGGTCCCTGGAGCCCCAGCTGGTCTCGGTTCCACGTCCTTGGCCTCCATCTGCAGCCTCCTGCTGCAGGAGAGATGGGCTAGAAACCCCAGCACAGACCCATTCAGTCACAGATTAAAACATCTCCCCAGGAAATTCTAATGTGCAGCCAGGGTTGGGAACTGCTCTTGGAAAGGAATGAAATGCCGGCTCCCCATAAAGTAAAGACAATTTCTGTCTCCAAGAAACGGAGTGAGGCCTGATGAGATTAACCATACCGAAGCTCTTGGAGTTTCTAAGAGTTTTCAGAGATAAAGAACTTGAAGACTTTGCAAATAACTTACGATGATGACAACTTTGAAGGAGGTTTTCAACTGTCTTTCCAACTTGCTAAGAAGGTCAAAACTGACTATGTTGACTGAGCCAGCTGTCAGGCGGCCCTTCCCAGTCACCACCACATTGATGTCACCTGGGCTCAGGGAGGGCAACCACCGAAGGAAAGCCTGCAGATGACAGGGGAGAACAAAACACAAAGCTGACCCGCACGCAGCTGCCAGCCGTGACCCCACCAACCCATCTCAAGGCGGACCAATTTCATTCCCTGAAAATCAAAGTTGGCTTCTCTCCTCCACATCCTCTGCATCTGAGGAAATCCTTGTCCTCTCTGCCACCCTCTCACCCACCAGGCCCTTCGCAGCCCACCGAAAGGACACCCTTTCCTTTGTCAGCAGGCACTTCTGGGTGCCTATGGTTTTGTCTCTGTGAATGAACTAGACAGCAAGCTTTTGCTGGGGGAAGAAAGAGATTCTTCTTAAGAATTTTATAAAGGACTTAGGAGAGCTTGGTATACTGAAGGCAAACTCTTAAGGACTTATTAATAATGACGAAAATATTTATGTAGAAACATCCTACAGAAAACACCTGTTCTCACCAGCAGTTCTGCCATCTCTAGCCAAATTTGGTCCCTATAGCTAGTAAGAGGCCACCGGGTACCCCTACATACAGTGACTGGGTGACCGTGTGCCTCCTGGCCTTGCCTGGCAGCACTGTTCTGACACTGGTGGTCTCTACTCTCGGTCCCACTTGTACCTATCTATCTAGCTCCTCCCTGGAATTTGCTGATGGAATCTAACACACACAAGGTGTGTTCTGGATGACTGCTTTCTACAGGCACTGGCAAAATTCATATCACAAGGTTGGGAAAAGAACAAATTACTGGCTAGATGCAGTTTTTTTTGTTGTTTTTGTCTTTGTTCTTGGTACTGGGGATTGACTCCAGGGGCATTCTACCTCCAAGCTACACATCTAGCTTTTTTTTTGGTGGTGGTGGTACTGGGGATGGAACCCAGGGGCATTCTACCTCTGAGCTCTACCCCCAGACCTATTTTATTCTTTTATTTGGAAACAGGTTCTCACTAAGTTGCAGATGGCCTCACTGAGTTGCTGAGGTTGGTCTCAAGCCTTTGATCCTCCTGTCTCAGCCTCCCAAGTACTGGGATTACAGGTGTGTGCCACCACACCTGGTCTCGATGCACAGTTTTAAGAAGTTTTTTGCCTTCTCATTGGTTAGGGTGAGAGATCTGGCATCAAGGGTGATCAGCAGCAGGCAGGCCTGTCTCCTCTCACATGGCTTATGGAGTCCCTGGAAGAAGCCAAGCTGTGAGGAAGTGGAAGGGTGACGTCAACAGCATAAAGCCAGGAAGAGCTGCGGCCGATGGGCTAGGTCTTCCTTCTTTGCTTACAGGGATCTGAAAACTCAGCGTCCATGTTACGTTCTCTATCCAGGAGATTATCTGAGCAACATCGAACATTCCATCTCTACAACCCTCTATAGGGTGCAACAGGCTGAGCCAGGAAGCTAGGAGGGGCACCTTCAAATCCCGCACAGTCCTGCTCATCAGCAGGAAGCACGGCCCTTACCCTCTGTGAGATTCAGTGCACTCATCTGTAAAGCCAGCCACTGTTTCCTCTATTACGGGATTATGGAAGTAAAGTTCTTATGGAAGTTAATTAAGTGTGATACTGATGGAAGGCATTATTTGCAGGGACAACGAGGGGCTGGAAGTGTCTGCTGATGAACTAACACATGTCAGTAAGCTGGTGACTCCTTAACTATCTTCCCTAAAGGAACAGCCTGACTCTTAATTCAGAAAATCATCACCCTCAGGACAACAGCTCATTACTCTCTCTTCCTTCACCTGAGATAGGACCATAAAAGATCCCAGGCCCTGTCTCCAAACCATCCTTCTGTTACTCTAGCATAAAGGAGAACCTTTCTTAAGATTCCAAAACAAAGAGGACAAACCTGCTCCCAGGTGAAGCGCACAGAGGACGGCACCACCACCAGCAGCGGCCACTCCTTCCGGTAAAAGGCCGCTATACAGATGGCTTGGATGGTCTTCCCCAGGCCCATGTCATCGGCAAGCAGCAGGCGGCCTCTTTTTGCTATGGCAAAACTGCAAGCAGACAGGGGAAGATCAGCACAGTCATGACTCAGAACAATCCGTCTTACGCTCTCCTTGGCACAGGCTACTGTCCGACCTAGCAAGGGCTCGCCTAGTCACAGCAAGACTTGCTCGCTGAGGAGCAGAGGGCAGAGGCCAATGAGAGGGCAGAAGAAAAGGAAAAGAGACAAATAATCAAGAGGGAAAATGTGGAATGGTGGTCATGTGGTGAAGCAGAGAACTAGAAGACAATTAAGTCGTGGGAGACGGAGGAAGGGTTTCAAGGTGAGGAGTCTCCCTGCACCGAGCACAGGCAGCCCAGGGAAACGAAACGGAGGCACAAGCAAAGCTGTCCATGACCGGGGCTGAGATTCACTTGGAAAATGTGTCCAGGAAGCACTGAAGATGAGCCAGAGCAGTTAAAAATAAGGCCTAAAGATCAGAGCACACTCTGTAGGCACAAAGGCAGAGGGTTGAGCTGGCAGAGACAGGAAATCCTGGGGAAGAAGAGGACACACCCAGGGAGGGATGGGAGCAAGGGTGTGTATCTGAGAGGGAGCACCTCAGCAAGGGGTTCTTTATTAACTAGAAGCACCCAGAAGACTGCAGTCTGTACAGGCAACATGCCCTGCTGACAGCCATGGATGATGGTGGACTCCACTATTTTGGATGCCAGCTCACACACTCAGCAGCTGTACACCTTTATGCACTGTACGCCTCTGACCCCTCAGCAGGGAGACAGGAATAATAACAGTGCCTACCCCGCAGTGGTGCAGAGTAAAAAAGACAATGTGCAAAAGCACTTAACACGGTACTCGGCACCTCTGTAAGCACCAGGAAAGTGTTTCTATTATACTGATTGTTCCACAAGAGAGAAAAATAATCAGAACAGAAACAGTCACACGATGAATCAGTGAGAAGTTAAAAGAATCTCAAGTACCAGACGTTTGGTTCCCTGCTCCCAACCCCATCCTCTTTCACCTAATTCCTGAAAAACTCATCATTTGCTCAGAAATGTGGTACTAAGCCGGTGGAATAGCTCTTTTTAATTTCCTTCTCTTACAGTAAAAACAGAGAAAGAAGGCTATTCTAAACGGTAGTTGGTATGCACTTGGCCTTTTTTTTCCTTTCTTTTTCTTTTTTACTAGTGCATTGCAATCATACATCTTGATGTAGTTCAGGGTGGTAGAGACATACATGCACACAGCACTCATCGAGCCTCCCCCAGTTCCCGCCCTATTATCTCCCTCTCCCCTCCTTCCTGGGCTCAGCACAGTAATAGGCTTTGTTAAGTTTGTGTGTGTACATCATGAACACTGAGGTGTTTCCCTCTTCCTCTCTCCCATCTCCCTCATTAGGTCCCCTTCTTCACTCAACTAAGGTTTCTCCTCCCTTGTCTGGACTCCCTCCTATGTCACAATTTCTCCCTAGCTTCTACCTTTCTGACAACCTGGAAATATTGTTTCCTAAGATGCAGATATGGGGACCTGAGGCCAGCAGCCCAAGGCCCAGTAGCATGAGACAACAGGTGTCCTGTCTTGGGGCTTCCTCGTTCTCCCAGCAGCTACAGCAGCTCCCTTCCTGCAGCCCCCTCCCGGGCCACTGTGAGGGAGGACAGTTCGGTAGGATGCCACCCTCCTCTCCTGAGCAGGACCTGCCTTCTCCTACACGTGGGCTCTATGAAATCTACCCAGCCAGTTCTGGGAGAAACCCAAAGCACAGAAAAATGAGGGAAGGTGGGTATGAAAAGATTCAGTTGTTTTGTTTTGTTGTTTTCTAACTTCATTTTCTGATTTGCAAAACCAGTAGCCAGGGAGGACAGGAAGTACCAAAGAAACGAAATCCACAGAGAGCCCCACACCATCGGAGTGCCTTCTGTCTCAGCCTCTTCAGCTTTGCCTCCTACAACTTCCAGATGGTTTAGTCCATCTAGGCATTCTCAAAGCAGAATGGAACCCTGACTTCCACATTCTTTCCCTTTTCTCTGCCTTAAGGTAGCCCAACTAAGGAACAACATGACCAAAAAACAAGAACAAAGGAAAGGCCTAGATAAAGAGAAACACAGGTAAATGCACCTCGTATATTTTGATATGAAAGGGAAAAAAGTGCGGCACACATCATCAGGGTTAAGCCTCAATTCCACTCCTACAGCTGAGGGACTGTAGGCAAGTGACTCCATCTGACCCTAGACACATTCATCTGTTGAATGGGACCATTTAGATATGAGAGGAAGCTGATTCTTCTGAGAGATTCTGCTCCATCCATATAAAGGCGCGTTAGACTGTAATGCTTACATTTAAAAAAAAAGGGGGGGGGGGAAATTGAAATCCCTTCTCCCCCAATATGAAATCTCTATCTTTCCAGAGGCTGAAAGTTGAAATCCGTATTTAATAAGAAATTTTTGAAGAAAAGACCACCAGCAGCTTCAGAACCACAATGAGAAAAAAAGGATGAAAACTGGCCACATTCCAGGTCTGCTGCTACAGCTGTGGTCACATGCACATCTGCCAGGGTGTCTCACACAAGAGCTTCCCTCCGTGTGAGGGGGTGTACTGGGAAGGTCAGCATTCACCACGTGGGCTCAAGTGTCTCTAACAGACCATGAAGAACTTGAACATAGCAGACAGAGGCTGCTCGGTGGGTAGGCTGGGCAACCTGTTTCAGCCTTAGTGAAGGAGTCAGAGGAAGAAAGATCAAAAGAATAAACCACCCTGTGCCTGGTGAAAACATGGCCTGAAGAACAGTCAGCAGATAAAGGACTGGAATGGCAAAGCAAGAAGTTCTGCAAATGACATTATCAAAAAGATAGGAGATGGAGGGGAAAGGGAAAAGAGGGTAGAAGGCAGGACTGGGGCCATGGGAATGTAATGGGCACCGTGCTCAAACGTCACAGAGAACAGGATCCCACCATGACAGCAGCCAGTCCTTCACCACAATACCACACCCATGTTCTTCCCCTTCTATGGGCTGTCTCCAACCACACTGCCACTAACAGCCCTCTTCATTTCTGCCAGACTGACAAGACCTCTTCTTTCCTCTCCTTCAGTTCCTGTGTTTTCATGAGAACACATGTTCAAATGTGTCACTCTGTTTTCCCAAGAAACCCTGGGGAAAAAAAAGACCAGGATATGAGTTTATCTTTTTTTTTTTTTTATTTTTATAATAAGAGCACCCTGACATTCTTTTGGAGAGTCACTCTCAGTACAAGTAATTTGGGTGGGGAAGGTCCTAACCTTTTGCTCCAAGGATGGGCTGATCTCTGGGTCTAACCAGTAAGAGCTCAAGCCCCCAAGACCACAGGACTGCAGTGTTGGGTCCATCAGGAAAGAAGTGCTTTGCCTGGGTTGCTAAGCTACTAAAGTACAAACCAGAAGGCCCTGGCATCCCTAGCTCCCACATGGA